>NIUQ01001594.1:0-28983 GCA_002796945.1 Plectus sambesii
ATATGCGACGAGAAATGGTACGCATGAGCCATAAGATTTTGCTCAAGGAAGTAACTTAATTGCACTGGTGATATTATTATTTCAGATTTCGCGAAGAATTACGAATATTCTCATATTGTATGCTATATGTTCATGCTGCAATGTGTACAATCTGCAGCGGTAGGAACCAATCACCCGAAAAATTTAGGGTGAGCTCGGTCGAACGAGGGCTCACTCGACCGACGGTTCGAGCGAGCTCAGTCGAACGACACTTCGTAGGAACCAACTCACTCGATCGTTAGGTCGAGCGAGCCGCGATTAAAGCGACCTGTTTCTCAATGATATTCATGAAACGGAGATATCGAAATGGANATGCGGTGCAATTCGGTGCAATATGTACAGTATCAGGCATATTTTTCGCTGCATAAGGTCGCTCTAATATTTTTGAGGCGTGCCCGATGTCTCGAAAATTTTTCGAGGTGAGCTCGCTCGAAAGAGGTCGCTCGAACGTTGGTTCCTACCGACTGAAAAGTTTGGAATGGACTTTTGGTCGAGTGAGCTCACTCGACCTAAAAAGGCTGTTGGTTCCTACCGCTGCTGGCCAGAATTGATGCAGCATTGCAAATATATTTTGCTCTTAATGAGCAAATTTTTGAAACTACAGCAGAAGTAAGGATCGTGTACACTTTTCTGTCGACTATTTTAGCTCCTGCCTAAGCGGAACTATATTAAACAGAATTTATTTTGCTCGTCGTCAATGTGCTTCGTAAATGCACCATGTTCTCTTTATCATTTAGGCGTAACACGAAAGCGTTGTGAGCATATTGAGCTGGTCGATTGATTGTAAAGCTTTATTACAGAGATTGCAGCACATCTTAAAATTATGCAGTTTCAACGCATTTCTATATTGGATTCAAACTTCCAAATAGATTCAAATTCTTTGTTCATATGACGATCGCACTCAAGCCATTGATTCGCTACCAATTTGATTATTGTTCAACCTGAAAATCATCTGATTATTACAGGGTTGCCCAAAAGAAACGATAACATCCCTTTATTTCGTGCATATCTCGGCAGTCGCTGCACAAAATGCCACAGAAATTTAACTGGAGATACATCTGATAGCTATCTGACTAGGAAAGAATATACAGCTGCCACCGTGTTCTGTGACGCAAATAAACGGTAGCTAATCCTGAGGATTCCCCGACAAAAGGTCGAGATAATTTGGTCGAGGTCTGAAATATGGAGAAGTGTTTAGAAAACATCACATATCTCGAGTGGAAATTTTTTTGTGCTTAATAATGTGCCGGTTCCATAATCGTTTCCTAAGTCATTCTTAATTTATGCAAGGCTTAAGCCCATTATGAAGCATAGCGCTGAGTATCGCTATGAATTGCTTAACTTTAGAAAACGATTATGGAACCGGCCCAATGTCGAGACTTCACAATGCAGCAAAGCCAAGCAAAGCGGTCGCGCGTTAATACCTCGCATTTAACGTATGCTGCGCTGCGTTAGCAGTTATTGCCACATAGAAGTCAAATAAGCATGATAAAGTAAGCGCGGTAAACCGGAAATATGACGGCATAATCATAAATTTAAATGTAGCGCAGGTGTAATGCGCCTCAAACCGCAGAGTTACCGGTATTTTAGCACTCAATTGGCAGCAAAAGATAAGAACAACAGCAACTTAAAAGTAACAGAGGACTTAATTTAGTCGATTGCGTATTAGTCTTCTTAAGCTGGCATAGGTACATCTACCATTGAAATCTAAGCGTCTCGACGTTTTTTCTCCTCGACCTCTTTTCTCTCGACCAATTTTCCCCTCGACCATTTTTCCCCTCGACCGTTTTTTTCCTCGACCTTTTTTTCCTCGACCAAATTAACTCGACCTTTTTTACATAAGCGATACTGAGGCATCCTGCAAATACCGTTTAAAATTTTAACGTTACATCCCATCATGCATATTTCGGCAGCCGCCCAACCAAATGTCGCCAAAATTTAACTGGAGATACCTCCAATGACTATTTAACTTGAGGAAAAATCAGATCGTAAAATGTTCAACCACAACACTTAATTGCGCGCAATCATTAACTAGATGCGCACGGTCTCGCACGGTCACTGCTATCTTTCTGCGCCCTAGCGGTGATTCTGTCAATAATTAATAATGACATCCTCATCTTCTGCCCAATGAGTCACCATTTTTTCTTTAAACTCTCAAAAATAAACGGTTTTTCGTCAAAAATCACAAAAACTTTGATAAACTCTGCAGTTGCGTTGAAATTTTAAACAGTATTTGCAAGATGCTTCAGGATTTGCAACCGTTCATTTGCGTCACAGAACACGGTGGCAGCTGTAAATTTTCCCTTAGTCAGATAGCTATCAGATGTATCTCCATTGTAAATTTTGTGGCATTTCGTGCAGCGGCTGCCGAGATATGCACGAAATAAAGCGATGTTACCGTTTCTTTTGGACAGCACTGTATATGATTAGAATCAAATATTGCCTATCTAAAAGCGAATTGAAAGTCGGTTCCAAATAGAATTATCGTCCTTCAAAATTTTAACGAATTTAGTCTGACGCAAAGGTCTGCGTTAACCGAACTTTCGACTTATTAATAACTTGTCTTAATATGCGTAAGAATTTAACTTTCTCCTTTCGATGCGACAAAGAGTTTAGTGCGATTCATATCGCGTCTTAATGACTAAGTGTCTTGGCTATAGGATGACTGCTTTAACCACGAGCGTCACGCAAAGAGGCACATACGCCAGGCTAGGAACGTTGCTGTGAATGGAAGAGCGTGTTTGTCCAGACGTAGGGTGTGGATCTATGATAGACGGCAGGTGGTCGTGGTGGATAATAGGTCTGTCAGTATGAGTGTCATCAGCGTAGGGAGGAGGAGGTGGACGAGTTGAGCTCAANTGTGGATCTATGATAGACGGCAGGTGGTCGTGGTGGATAATAGGTCTGTCAGTATGAGTGTCATCAGCGTAGGGAGGAGGAGGTGGACGAGTTGAGCTGAACTTGCGTGTTCGCTCCATTGCAGTTCGTGAACGGACGCGCGGACCTCGAGCATTGTTCTGATTCTGCGCGGTCGGCGGCTTTAGCACATATCTAAACAGCACATCTCTTTAATGGTTCAGGATTGCATTGCGCGAGTTACTCGCAAATAGTCCCCTTTTCTGAAGCACTGAGCAACTAAACGATAGGGCACATGATGATATATATCAAAATTTCGCGATGGCTACCAATTCACTCTGCAAATGAAATGCAATGACCGATGGAATGCGCGCGCCCGGGCAACGATTTACTCAAAGCACAAAGATTTACACGATGTCGCCGGGCTCGAGTTTCAAGTCGAACGCTGGATTGATGATGATGAAAGCAACAGTGCCTCTAGCCTCGGAAGCATAACCTAAACAACCCTTTCATTATCTGTCACCAAGAAACAGCAAAAGAATCGAACAGTAATCGTCGTCGGGAAGGCCGAGGCTATGCATGCGATTTCTGACCAAATTGGTGATCTCGTGCCGTTCGCTGCAGAGAAATTTCGAGCTGAAGCGGCGATGGAGCATTTCCTCCTCAGTCTTCATATCTTCATCCTCTAACGACAGTTGCAACTGCTCCATTTCCACAGAGATCTGTGACAAGCTACAATTTCATGAGGCCTAAAATTTCATCTCTGCATACGGTAGTTGAGTCCATTCGCTTAGTGCGGAAGATGCCGATGGGAATATCGGCTGCTGATGAGCAAAGTTTCTGATAGAGTCTTCCATACGTTCTTATCCACATATCGTCTTCCTGTAGTTTGAACTGAAAGCGGCAAAGGAAAAATTAACTATGCTAACTGACGCGAATTCATATCCAGGTAATTTTACCAATATTTGTCACAGAGTCTGGCTTGACAACTGTATACACATGAATTTTAAGCAGTAGAGTTTTTTTTTAGAAGAACGATAGGCGAAAGTAACAATGAACACTTAGGATAGATCGACGGAGCTCCATTTATTTATAAACCTGAACTTTTATAGGAACTGGTAAAGAATAACTTAGAACTGCTTTCACTCAAGAGTTGTGGAGCGCACGCCGCGAGACTACCGATATAATATAAATTTGTCTGACCGATGATAGGGAACCGGAACCGACAGCCTGGTCGATGCCGAGCAGTAAGCGAACAAAATGAACGAGATATTCTTTGACGAAGGCTTGGTAGAGCAACGTGTCGAGCATGTTCGCGCTGAAAACACTGCCCTCGGCGAATGGCAGCCGAAACATGTACGCCATGTGAGAACCGCGCTCTTTTTCTTTCTGTAACGCACAATGTTCGACTGGACATTGTCTCCGAGCGGGTAACCTTTTCAAACTTTGACTGATGCAACGCGTACAAGTCCTTTGCATTGAACTGCATGAAGCGCATGTTGGAAGAGTGGGTCAACTCGGTGATGATGCGTAAGCTTGGGAAGAGTCTGAACGCAGAGACTGACGGAAGTCAGAGGGAAATCAGTCATCGTTTCAGAGCGAATTAATATTTCATACTGTATTAGTCTCAAGTGTTAATTTTAAAACTAACCTGTAAATCGTTTGAACAGTTACAATAGTGTTACAGTCGGCTAAGTGCTCCTCAACCGCCATGAATCCTTCTTTCACCAGAACAACGTGTTCGGCTAGACAAATTCCTGCTCTTAGCAGATCGTCAAGGCTGCAACAATAATATTCCTTCTGCTATAGCACCACACTCGTCTTACTTCGTTATGCTTCCACGAAACCAATATGCCAAAGGGAACCATGAGACGGCATCGAGAAACGAGGCATCTGGTCTGCAAAAAATGACATGAATTCGGTTTTGTACCATTTCTACTTTCAATCTGACTCACTCCAAATCAAAATAGACGCTTTTTTCTTTAAAAAACATTGTTCCCTTGAAGACAGTGAATAAAAAATTGCAGTTATATGATAGAATTTTCTCTCATATTGTTCTCTGAAGAAGTGGTTACTGTAAAGTAAAGTTGATTTATCGTGAAAATGTCGATAAAGCGAGAAAATAACGCTTTAATGCGCTTAAAATGAGCACATATGACAGCTTGAGCATGAGTGAACAATTCAATAATTAATAACAATAGCGCTGCTCACTTTTGCTCTAGCAGCAAGACGATGGGATGGAGCTCGTGAACAGGTCGGTAATGTGCTCGAAGTGGGATGATGAAATTGTAGAGGGCGCTGCTCGCGTGGTCGGCCGCGACGATGATCGCCGGATTAGTCCATTTATACTCATTCGCAGTGTTGAATGCGCAGTGTGAGCACGGCTATAGAGATAAATTCGAATGCATTCTAACTTCAAACTCGAAAGTTGAATATACTCGCAGTGAAAATCCCCTGTTCTTTTGAAACAGGCTCGCTAAAGTCATGTTAAAATATAATTAATATAATCAGCGGGTTGCCAAAAATATTTCTCAATTCTATGCATGTAGATTTTCGCTTTTTAACATCAAGGAATAAACTCTGCGAGACCTTGAAAAGTACCGTACCTGGGACAATTCTATGCAGCAGACGGAGCGTTTTTCTTTGTGGATATGACAGATGGTCGCGCTTGTGCCAATGTAGGGCGTAACTGGCGGAAAATGGCGATCGAGCCTGAGAAAAATGACAGGAATAGCGTTTCCCATAATGTGCAGCAGGGCATTGAAGCGATTTGAAGCGGGACTACTTTCGAAGGCTAACGGCTTCCATCTGCCAACATTCAGCTCTAATACTATTTCCTTTCCTCACCAGCGAGTAAAGATGTGTTTGATATTCTGATATCCATCAATTTTACGATCAGTGTACCAGTACCGATACTGTTCGAACACTATATTTGATTGGCGATTGAAATATCAATATCTTTGCAATTTCTGGGTCATTGGCATATGTCCTTTTAGCGCATCGCTTAGCGTCGCTTCAGAGACAGTTCACAAAATGTGAAGGATAAATTAGCGATATCGAATACCGGCGACATTTCAAAATATCGATACGATTAGTTCAAAATTCAAAATGCCAAAAAATGACAAAATTCGAGTACCGCCACATCTGTGCCACAAAGTTGCTGTGCGCATTCTCCCAATATCGCTGAACTGGATTGTCAGTTTATACCATTTCCAGATCAAAAAGGACATTTTTCCATACTGATTTGATTTTGAAAAGCAACCTTTTTAAATGAGAAAGTATCCTGAGTGATGTGGAAAGTGTACTTATTTAAGTGGAAATGGTATCAAAGGATATTGCTCAGATTCGAGCAACTCGACAAAATTAAACTCACTGTTTTGCGATGCAGTCGACTCCGCAGATTTCACATTTGTCATCAACAAATTTATCGCGACCTTCGGTGTCCTCGCTGCTGGACCTGGAGCTGACCTGCTGACTGGCCTCGAAGCTGTCGGGGACGACGCCAATGCTCGGTTTGCGCGTCACCGGGTGCACTTCTAGTGCTATCGTCTCCTCCAGTGGCGTCTGCTTTGTGCTCATCCAGCTCAGCTTCTTCTTCAACTTATCATTCGCTTTCGGCTTCGCTTTTGGCGTCGTCGGCTGTTGCGTCCGAGTGTGTTGCAACTCAAGCGCCAATGTACCTGAACCAAAATCGGCTCAAACAAGTTATTTTACTAACAGAGAAATTGCTGAGAATGACTATGACTGACATGAATGAATTCATTAGAGAATCAAATAGCATTTAGCTCTATCAGTGGTTCAGTTCTCTTGCTCAATGAAGTAAGAATGCTGGATGAAAATTTAATTTTGGATCAGCTCTGTCAAGAGACTATCAGCACCGTTCAGTTCCCCAAACAGATCAAATCTCTTCAATTTACGACCCGATCACCTATACATCGTCTCAGCAATAACTTATCGTCATCTCTCATCAAATTTGCGACACCTTTCGCCTCACTCAATGGAATAATTCGACTGCACAACATAGTGTGTGCGTACCAATGCTCGCAATTGTATTAGCAATGGTGGATCCTCTGCGGTTTTCGTCTGCATTGACGGGTTTGATTGAAGATAGTTCCTCCTTGGTCAGCGCCATGTAGTAGCATATATCAGTTGCGCGCATTGTGTGGCGTTGGCCTGGGTTTAATTGAATTGTAGATCCAGGTGCATCTTTTTGCACGCCCACCAAGCACACGCCGTATCTAAATTATTATGAACTTCTTATTAATCACCTGAGGTATAAGAGGTGCGCTTTGCGTCACCTTGGTAGAACATTCATGTCTCTGTCACAGTCTTTGACTAAGTAAACAGTGAGGATCACGCGATATTTTATGCAAATATTTATTGTATTCGTCAGGAAACGCTCGAGAGTGAAAGAAAAATCATTTCTCTGCGTTATTTGGCGCTATATTTAAGCTTGTTATGCAGCTGGCGTACCATTAGTGATACTTTTGTGACGTGTCTGGCGTTCTGCCAATGAATCATGCATGACACGGACTATTATTTATCTACTCCCACAACCGACTTACTTTCTGTGGGCGTGGAAGGAGGCGAATGTAAAACTCTTCCCTCCGTATTCGCCGAAGAATTTACTGTCGCATAGGCGGATGTGATAGATTTCGTTGCCTGAATGACGACCGTAGAGCTGGTGCCAAGGTTCACTTGACTTCTGTCCCTCCCTGAAAAAAGCAATCTTCTTACTTCCGCTCGCACGATTGACTCAGGTATACTGAGAGATCAGTGTTATAAAACTTGTAATCAAGATTGTATCAACGAAAATTGTGGGAAAGGCGGCAGATTGGTGAGTTGCGATGTGCGCGGGAGAAAACGCCACACTCACGTTGCATTTGACCAATGGCTGCACTTTCCGTCAAACTCATTGCAACAATCATCTTGAAAAAATTTTTATGAAATGAAGTCTATGACGCACTCGCCGCGGGAAGTGTGCATCAGAAGAGTAATGAAGGTAGAAATTCCGGGACAAATACAATTGTTGGCCAATAGGGCGTACTTGAACTCGTCTTCACAGATAACATGCTCTAAAGCAGCGGTTTGATACATTTTCATTTAACTTGAATGCAATGAAATAATACCTGCATGCTTGACGTGCATTTTTGTTTCGGGACGAAAGATTTGTACGTACTGCGGGCATTTCGGAGCAAAATCTTTGACTGCCCATGACCGAAGAATCGTATGTTCGTCCTGAAATTATATTCATTGAGGCGTTCCAGTAGGCGTTTTGCACCTTTATCAGCCCAGCTCAATATCAACAGGTACACTAAGTGTGCATGAATAGTGGGCATTAAAATTTCTGCATCCCTCCCCAACGTTTTCAGTTTTCGCGCTTCTGGACCGGCTTGATGTATTTATTAATTCTGAGCGTGAAAGTGATTAGAGGTTCACTCGCAACAGTAAACCTTCATAAACGTTGGAGGAGGTATTGGAGAATATTCCCAAAGTATTGTATTGAAATTCCCAAAGTATTGTATTGAAATTCCCAAACGTGTCTCAAACCTACTAGCACTAAACAGTTGAAGAAATATAAATATTTGCTGATAAGTAGGTAATAACAACTCTTGGGGTTGAACATATTCCAAGCCCGAATAAGCCCCCATATCCGTTTATAGCATACCGCTGCTGGCTTGTTCGGGTTATTCCTGGCGCTTAGAATGAAGCAGCACTCGGCGTCAACCATTCGCGCCCTCTCTAAATCAGCGTCCTTCAAAGCCGACCCGCGCATGTAGATGACTCGTTCGACCCACTGAGGTAGTTGCAGCAAAATGCGCATGGTATTATCCAATTCGCAGGGCGATAGTAGAATGACGTAGAAATCCTGCAGTTAAAAGATTGTTTCAATATGTACTGTTCAACTTTAATAAGAGCACATTCCAAGTTTGAAGAGGACATTTTCTATATTGATTTGACTGAGAGATTGTGTTATTCAGCTCGGAGATAAAATGGAAACGCAAAAGTCGCCTATTCTTAAAACTATCTCAAAGAGTTCTGCTTGAAAAATTCGATATTAGATGGTTGGACTTTGCTCTGCTCCCTTCTACTCATTCGCTCGTATAATCAGACAAAAACATAAGAATGCATTTTGGATATTGTAGATGCAAGTAGACTTCAAATCTACCTGCAGTTTTGGGTGTGCATAAAATTCATTGAGAAAGTCGAGTACAACTTCGGCTTGAAGATATGTAACCGTTACGACGACATGTCTTTCGTATTTCGCGCGTCGTTTACTGTACTCTCCTCCGGATCTCTGCCTTTCCATCCATGTGTGACCCAATTGTTCAATCTACAATTGTAGTGCTGTGCCGATACAATTATTGCACCTCATTCAGGCTACCTGCTTCGGTAGAACTGCGAATGCAATTATTATCATGATGATCACATACAGCTGAGACATCCAGTGGTCGGGGTAGAGATCGCCAAATCCTGAGAAACAATTTTTTATGCAAACGCAACGCAGGTGAAGGGACGGTAACCGGAAGTAAAAGTCAGGGCTACAAAGATACATCGCCTGGCAAGCGCATATTCCTATTCTTTACAAAGTTAACTAAAATAGTTGACATATTCAAGCGAAATACCCCCTTCCCCCTTCTTGATTCGGAGGATCAGAGTCATGAACTCGACGAAGGGGGTCACGTATTCTCCCCGCGCCCCTTCACGTCGACCTATGATACTATTTCTACTTTATTTAATAGCTGCATGGAAACGTTGTCAAATTCAAGTTTGAAACATCATGAGCACTGATCTGAAGCTCATTGTAAAACGAATTATTCTGTCTATAGTCGAGCAAATCTGCTTCCCATAACCAAATCCAAATCATTCTTAGATGCAAATTTGCAAAGTATTGCTAGCTTTCGAGTCAGTCTTTTGATGAGAAAATTGTTACATCTCTACACAATTGAACTGCTATATTAAATTTGGTTCGGTTCGCAGGCGCAAATAATTTTTTACAAGTTACGCAAGAGCAGGTAAATTAGAGCTGGATTTTCCAAATCATCTCATTAGAACGATACACTGCAACAGGTTGATTCTCTGTAATTATTCTTAGGTTACCATGGTAAATGACAACAGTTTAATGAACACAGCCTCGCTCACCGACAGTTGAGAAGGTAACGATTATGAAATAGAACGCGCGGAAGAGACCCATTGGCCGTTGACCGGCCCGTTGCAGATGCTGGATGCCACAAGTGCTTGTGAATATTAGGCAGATTAGAGTGGAAAAAAGGATGATGATTTGTTGAAAAAACGCCGACTGCTGCCGCTGTGTGGCGCGATTCAAGTCGTGCTGAAATAGTCATGTGTGCTCATCACGAATCCCGATAATTTGATAAAGCATATGACATGTTTGCGATATATCAGATGGTATTTAATATGCGATGTGAAAATGTTGATAGATATAAATGCAAAATATAAGAAAATATGACAAACCCCTGACATAAAAGAACGCAGAACTATTTTTAAATGTTCTTTTAGAGCCGGGTTTCTGTTCTACGTCGGTTCAATATTATATACAGTACTAAGGTGTGCAGGTATTTGACATTGTCGAATGAATGCTAAAAGAACAAGTTCAAGCTTCGCTATGTTTGCACTTAGTACAATGAGTGGAAAATGGCAACATATCTCTAAAGTTCGGAATTTACTGTAACTGACAAAATAAAAAATTATAAATGACTCAGAACTAAGTTAAAACTCACCAGCATAGCTTGAAGGGCACTTTTGGCGAGCCAGCAGCTCATAAAGCCGGGAATAAACAGCTCCCGCCATTTTGGCACAAATATCTATAAAACTGCCGTCTTCCCGTAAACAGAAATTTAATTACTGTCAAAGTGACAAAAACTCACGGTTACAATAAACGGTATGCTGGTTATCAGTTCGAGCAGAAAGGAACTGGACCAGACTATACGAAAAATGTTTCCCTGAAAATCAGAAGGATTCACCTCTGATCGACCCTTTTTAAGTGCCCGACCTTGTAACTTATGTAGAAAATGAGAACAGTATGAATGAGGCTGATGATGCCAACTGTAGTTTGGCACGTCCAAAGAAAAGCGCTGCGGTCGACCCAGATGACGTATTCACTGAAAGTATCGTACAACGATGATATGTCTCATTGATTCGTAACGAAATAGGTAACAGAATCCATTGTATGTTGTGTGCACTAGCGTCGACCTTAAGCGAAGGCGATGCGAACGAGGCGAGCTTGTAGATGAAGCTCGGGATTTATTTTTTTCAGTTCATGTATTTGCATTCATTATCACTGACTCGCAAAATCAACGTGGGAGAGATACGCTTGGCGTATCGCCCTAATTCTCATTTGGGGTCTATTTCACAAAAACAGAGCCGCTGAGATCTGATCTTAGCCGACTGTGTTGCATTGCTTTGATATAAGGTCATAGTTGACTGAAATATGATACTCGGCCAGAAGAGCACAGTTCTCAGCTGATTTGCTTTCGTGAAATAGGGCTCGGAGTCGCGCGGGCGTTTATCAACGTACCGAATACGTTAGCGTGAGCACTGACTGAAATACGAACTCGTGCTCGGTCGGCAAACAGAAATGTCGTTTCTTACAATATGATTCCACTACTCAGCCCCAGCGATTGCAAAATCTTGACCCGGATACAGCGTTCAACAAAATATTCGCGAAAACGTCTTTTCGAAGATCTGATTATTTTACCATTTAAATCAGAAATGCAATCCTGTCAGATAGCGAGGCCGAAGCAACGTTGGTTCTTTTGCCATTGAGGATTGTTAGAGTCTCAAATGAAGAAGGTTACGATCGGAAATGTATGATCCCCAATTTCGTTCGCTCATTTACGCCTCGCCCATTCGCGTAACGCGAGTCTCAACGCATCGCTGCTAATGTGGTTGTTTAGCTTCGCGTGACAAAACGTCGGTGTCGGTGCAACACTATTGACAGCGCATTTAGTTATCGATTCTTGTTAGGAAATAGCACGGAACTCACAATCGTATTCGCTTTCGATCATAGGAGTTGTTGGCGTAGGACTGTGTTATGTTCGGCGGCAACGTCCCGTTGTCACTGACGACTCGCACGCAATATAACAGGCAGGATAGCAGCTTGACTACCACATTGAATAAGCGAATACAAAAACCTAAATTTGACATGATGTTAGAGTTTGAAATACAGTAGGACTCGGATATGAGAGAATACGGGCAATTCGAAGAAATTCGCTCACATGTGGACAATACCGTGTGTTATGGCGTTGAACGAGGTATGGAAAATAACAAAATCCATCATCTTCTATGAGGGTTTTATTGTAGATCTCGGTTATGTTTTTGAAAAGAAACTCACTTAATTGACGATTTTCAATGAAATATGTCTGCACTCTTTCCTTGAAGCCTCTGTCATTGATGAAGTAATGTATTTGAACTCTGAAATTAACAGGTACTATCAGAGACTTATTTATCAATTGACTTTGCCTTTAACAATGTTTAATCTCACCCATCCCACTACTACCTCAAGTGACATTTCCAACCTCAGTCATAATACAAATTTAAATTTTGTCCGCGCACTGGGACGGAACTGAAAATGGCAGATATCCTCAAACGAACGTATAGGGTCACAATCAGGTAATGCCAGCAGAGTAATTTGGGACAAAAATAGCCATATCGTGAAAAATTAGTCGCGACGAGGATGAGGTCATTACATACTGGTGCTCGGGGGGTTGGTGCATTGAGCGAACGAATGACGCCAAAGAGCGGGCGAGAGGCGGAACGTCAGTTTTCATGCTGCTAAAGCTGCTACCGCGGCTGGAACGCGACGCCGCCGCCGTTCCCTTTGCCGCATCGCTGTTTTCGTCCAAACTACCATGTTCCAGAGGTGGTAGAAGAAGGCGGCTGGCCATTACTCGATGATGCTTGACATATGATAGCGTAAGCGCTAATTCAAAATTTAATTCACAGCCACAGTTTGATTGATCAATCGGATCAATTCTTCCTTCACACGCGCCACCTTTCCTATTGGGTTTTCTCGAAAATTTACGCCCTCAAATGACACTTTCTTCATGCTGTACTGCGTTCCTGCCTCGGCGAAAAACTATGTAATAGTATAAATCAAAGTGGCTTTCCCCTTAGACTCAACTCCACCAATATTCATAACCTGTTGCCTATGTTGAAATGTTGATACTGAGAGGTGAAGAAAGCAATCGAAGGAGCAATTACTTTAAATAAAAAACCAGTAGTGTGGGAACAATTTTGGGGATGAGCAGTAAGCATACTGAGCGCACCAAAGTGCAACTTCGACGGCGAAGATAGCAAGGCTTACATATATAACTCTTAAGCTAATCTAGAGGGCCGCGAGCCGCGACAGGCGCACTGAGATAATAGACTGAGAGTGATCGTGGAAAGGAGCAGCCGATTACATCACGCGACCAGAGACCATCTGCGGGGCTTCATGAGCAGGGTAGTCAGTGCCTCTCTCTCTCTCCTCACTACCTTTGAAGCTAACAGTTCTCCTACCTATAATCGATCGATCTCAATTACAATTATGATATCAACAACACGTGCGCCGTTCCACGCCCCGCCTCCCTTTCCATTGCGAGCAACAGATCCCGACAACAGTAGAGCCAACTCGCGCCAAGTCACACATAGTCACAGCGTCAAATGCGCCCAATGTCTGCATTCGTGTCTTCTTCCTCTCGGCTTTATTGATCACATTGTTAATGATGGTTTCTTACAGCGAAGACAAATAGTGGCATCGACAAACGGAAAACCGTTATGCAAGAGGGGCAAGGACGTATTGACAAGGGACTGCTGTCGGCTTTTTCAAATGAGAAGCAATACCTAACTTATGTGTCAAAATGAAAAGGAAGAAGAAAAAACTGCAGCAGAAGAGGGGAAGAGGAAGCAGTGAAAGCGTAAGGGAAGAAGGAAAGATGAAACAATAACGCGCACAAAGAGGGGATAAATGCGACAGATCCAATTAAACGCCCTTTTGACAACACAGATTAAAAGAGTAAAATCACTGACCGATCATTGTCAAGAATAAAGTCGCGAACAAGGGGCGGCACAGACGTATCAGCAGTTTCCATTGATAAAACTCAGGCGTTCAGACTGAGGTAGTCGCAATTGCTGCCAACTCCCAAGCGGCGTCCTGCAATCGACAGCCGTCAGTTTTTTGGAGCAATCTATCCTTCAGCAAACAAAATGTGTCACGGCATTAAACGCTTTTACGCATCAAACGAACTTCCTCTCAATGGCAACCAGGAATAGTATTACAATAAGCAACGATCAGTATTTCAATACGGCTCGCGCAACTAAATTTTTTCTGCACATCATCGATGTTACACATTTTAAAGGAGGGAAGCTATTGAACGATGGCAAAAAATCCTGTCATAGAAAACGTGCAAGGGTGGCAAATGACACTAGGAGGTGTGGAACGGCGGCCGAGCCCCAGCTGGGGTTACCGCTCTTCGGCGCTGATCAAAGCAATTCAAGCGGAATGTAATTCCATTATCAGCACGACTCTCTACCCCCGCGGCGAGACATCCTGCTTCTATTTCATCAACTAGAGACCAAGAGACGAACAATTTCGCAGTTTTATTTGAGAATTCCTAACAAAGGCAATATCGACCATAAAACATTGGCATCCGAATCATGCATAACAAATTCAAGAAGAAACATTAGCCTCAGAGGAATATATCAATCGTCCTGCTCACATTTGATATGAGCTGAGCGCACAACAAACAAATAGCAAAGATCAGTGCGCTAACTAAAAAATAAACTAAAATTCAGTATCAGCGTTGCAACAGTACTATTCCTTCATCGAATAAACAAGGTAGTAAAACGCTTAGTAAGGCTTTGTGTCGTTTTAGTTTTAACGTTACATATCATTTGAATACAAATATTTGTCCAGTTCTAAATTAGAAGCTATTTGCAATATTACGCAGTAGTACTTAATAAGTACTCAAAGAACTTTGTATTGTTATTAAATCTTTTATGAAATTTTAAATTTGGAAAAATAGTATAACAACAACACTGTGCCAATCACCGCTTGGAAGCTCACGCATGAGTTTTGTTGGGAAGAGGAGGTTGAGAGGGAAATATATAGAGGAAGCATAATGATTTTTAAATTGCGCCTCGTATCATTGCATGCGCACGCACGATGACGACACGGAAAGATAGTCCTTTTACCCACTACGATTGTAATTACGTCTCCAGTCCAGTATAATCAACTATATGCGCTCGAAATTGGATTGCTTCGTGGCGTCGATGGCTATCGGTCGCCAATCGCCAGTCGTCGGAAACCGTCTGAACCCGTCGAACAAGATAGTTTTAAGTAGGCAACACAGTAATGCACAAAGCGTCGAAGCATCGACTATTTCAGAAGCAATAGCGCAAACAACAAGTTTCTTTGCGTTTGACCCGCTCTGTCGTACGGTCAGCTTTCTGAGTCTACCGACCAAGGCCCATCATACACGACGGTAGGCGTCCTCGG
Organism: Plectus sambesii; assembly: GCA_002796945.1. Taxonomy (NCBI): domain Eukaryota; kingdom Metazoa; phylum Nematoda; class Chromadorea; order Plectida; family Plectidae; genus Plectus; species Plectus sambesii. The sequence continues at coordinate 15,395 of NIUQ01001594.1, forward strand.
TCGGGTGTCGCGTGCCGGACACCGGGGAGTTCCGTCGCCGGGAATCGAACCGAGGCCTATATGGGGGAGAGCCGTAAATCCTACCACTAGACCACAGTCGAACTAAGTAGAAACGGAAACTATGATGTGATTATCGAGGACTTTTAATTATCTGTTTCACTATTAGCATCGCAAAATGTTTAAAGTTTTTCGGTTTTGATACCTAAGCGTGTCGTCCTTAACTCAACGTCATTTTATCACCCATGCGACTAGCTCAAAACGACGCGCAACCTTTGCTTTCCGCCGCACCCAATTAGCCAAGATGCCCATGAGACTTAATTATAAAAGAGTTCCGTATGTCAATCTCATAGGAAATTAGTCCTCATGCTTAGATGCGTATTTAATATATATTTCCAAACTTCCGAGCTTTCAATATATCAAGCAGTTTTATGAATAGCAAGCTGTACAAACACTTTATTAAATTGAAGAGGAAGCAGTAAGATCAGAGTTTAGTAGGACTTTTGGTCTCTTCATAAATACTTAAACCACATGTCAGATGAAACACTTGCAATAAATTTCGAAGATAGTTGCCGTATCATTAATAATGTTTTTCATTTCATATCGCATTCGCCTTTGTAATGATACTCGCTTTCAGGGAAGAATAGCAATGGTATTGATAATCATATCGTATCATTCTATAGTCAGTTTATGATATATTATCATGCCCTCTTTTACACAGACAACGATTTCTGATATGATAATGGTTTTTCATCGTTGATTAATGGTATTATTAATTCATTTTTCTGTTGATAAAACGTCAAAAACGAATAAATATGACAGTGTTTTCACAAAATGACATAATATTACTTGCAATTAACAATATCGTTGGACCATTCACTGCTTTCCGCTACAAACAAAACCTTCATTAATGTTTGAGCACAAATGAAACTGAATGAAAATAAGTGACGAATCACGCAACGCGATTTATTTTCTCATCCTGGGCGTAGCGACATATAATTCCTGTAACCAACTGCGTGGCAAGTTGAAGATTTTCACTTTCATCAGCTCATATTATTCCTACAGTAGAACATTTCATTGGAAGCAAATTAAGATTTAGTCTTCAAATTGCACTCCCAGACCCTTCCTCGTCTATTACACTGCCTACACCTGAAGCTCAGAGCTGCCAAAGCGCCGGCTTCGGCAGCGGCCACATTTTTCTGACTGAAGCGCTGTTTAAGTGCGTTTCGTTCCGCTACATCTGTTGGTTTAGACAGGGGAGACAAAAAGGTGCAGCTGGAGACGGATAGCGAAGGGAGGAGGCTAACGAAGAGCGGCGGTCTTCCGCCCTCGTGATGGAGGGCGGCAATTCTGGTGGTCGGAAGACTGCGGACGCTGCGCCAATTCATCACTGGCCGTGCGTGCTTCCACCTCGTTCAGTACGCATGCCTCTAAAGGCGCGTCGCGCCGTTTTGCGCCGCTGAGATGACATGCCAGGAGAAATTAGCTTTCTTTCGTTAGTATGCATCCAAGGCATCTTGTTAATCGTTTTGTGTTGTCATTGCTTCAGCGTCACCAACGTTTAGAGGATCAATATTTTTAAAGATCGACTCATGTGAATCCCCCAGAGTAACTAATTCTGACGATTGTGCCAGAAATAGTGGCGGTCTTGGTATTTTTTGATCATCTCAATCAGTTTTGATCGTTTCTACTAGCAATTTTTCAAAAATATTCCCTGTTGAATGATGAAGAAAATTCTATCATTTATTAAATATAAATATCAGTGAAGCCTCCTTCAGATAGTCAAAAGTGAAGACCTTCAAAAATTGGTACTATCAAAAACAAATTGGAGAAAATCCTGAACAAATTGTCTAGAATTTAAATGGCCCCCTGGATCTTTGAACAAACAGTTCTTTGTGCAATGGCTGGAATTTGCTCTGTTTAGCTCTTTACATCCTCCAGAAGTCCTCGTACAGCTCGTACTGATGGAGGCATAGACAAGGTTTAGCGCCAGTTGAAACGAAAAGGGCAGGTGTCTACTCGAAAAAGAACTGGATATCTCAACTTGACGAACCGGAAAAGGCTGGACCACCTTTTTGTAGAGACGACGATAGAGCTCATCTTTGAGGAAGGAGCAAATGCTTCGAATAGTAACATCTAGTTCAACGGCCAACTTTCGAACAAACACATGCCCCTTTCGTTTAAAAAGATTCTCGTTCTTTTGTATGCTTCTCTTGGAATGAGGTATTCGCGGACGTTCGGAGGGAGTCAACAGTTGAATAGAGCCAGTTCCAGCGATCACTTTGAACTAACATTTGATTGTTCGATGACACACTTCACCGTGTAAATCTCGAGAGATCTTTCTTCGTCATACTATCGTCATTTTTGCATTCTGATGAAGCCAATTTTTGAAGGTCCTTACTTTTGACTATGTCAAGAAGGAGCCATTGTTGTTTCTATTTAATAATTTCTATTTAACATAATAGGGTTTTGTTCAAAATTCAACGGGAAATATTTTTAAAAGAATAGCTAGTGAAACCGATCAAAACTGACTGAGGCAATCAAAAAATACTGAGAGTGCCATTATTTCTGACACACGCCTGTTCCATAGTCGCTAAACGTGATCATAGAGGTGGTTGAGTGCTGACCTCCTTGATCATGCACTATTTATTTACCAAATTTCTCTAAGCTAAGCATATAGATCGCGATCCACTGCCACGGTAACTGTCGGATTCAGCAAAGCTTTTACCTTAGCTCTTCTCAATTTGAAGTCTGCTATTATATTTTGGGACAAAGTTGAAATATTTTATTCATTCTGTTTCGAGATCGAGTGCATTTATTATGTTGTTTCAAACGTCACTCGTGAAGGCAAGGTGCGCATATTCGCGGTGAAAAGGACAGTTTGGCAACAACACAACAATTGTCCGGATTTGCAAATCAAGACAAAGCTCAGCATATAGCACGAAATAATGATTAAGGACAGAGAAAACGCGAGCTGTGATTGATCATCGAATAACAAATCGCTTCCGTTCCACTGCTCAGCAGCTACGGAAGGAATCTGATAGAACTATCACAACCACTTGACGAAAAAATTCAACAAGCAACTTGCAACGCTGACAGCAACCGCTGTCTGTCGATGCAAAGTAAAGAAGATGACATAAAAACAGAACAAAAGCGAAAACGGCGACATCACTACTTTTGGTTTTGCGAATTAGCAATAGTAAATGCTGGCAGAAAGTCAATCTTAGTCATTGGCGCTATTTTTGGTAGATTGGCACTCGTCTGCGACTTTTGCGGCCAAGAATCGAGGGCCCATGGGGCGGGTTGACCACTGCCAAAAAGGCAGAAGACGACATTACCGACGACGAGTAGCGCGCCATGAATCATGAACACTTGGTGCCATTCTTGCTCGCTGTTGTTTGGCGCCAGCATTTGCACAATTATTGGGACGAACAGCATGCAGACACACATTAGCATCTGAACAACGCCCATGACAAAGTGGCTGTGATGCCGCGATACCAACGTGGCGCTCTTGAAGAAGCCTCCCACGTTGAAGCCCAGCAGCGAGCCAGCGGCAAACAGCAGGACCAGCGCGAACACCTGAATATCGTACATCATACAACTGTCATTTGTTTTACATTTTCGAAATCTGATAAATTAACCGATAGTGACGCTTATTTTTGACAAAAAATTGTTGAAGGGGAACTACGGTCACTCCTAGCTCTTGACCATATACCCTTGGTTCTTTCCAGCAGCGCATGACCAGCTGGTTGCAAATCATATCGCTTTATATTGCAATTGCCCTATGCAGTGCTGTCATACGCATCTGATGACAATATGCAATGCATTCCTCAGTGGTAGGGGTGACTGGAGCATTTCTGTATCTGCTCCCTTTTATTCCACACAATTAGGGCAATAATTGCACGGCGCCCCCACCCCCCACTACAAATAGGCAAACTCTTAATAATGACATAAACGAGCATCGCTTTTTTTCCTCTTTCTGTTGGGCAACTTTTACTCAAATAAGAAAGAAAGTTGCAAAAAGTAAAACAACGAAAACGAACTTGATTTCCGTCAAAGTGCATGAAAGACAGGGCCAGGTACAGTAAGCCCATGCTCATGAACGCGATCGTGTTCGTGAGCTTGACCTTGAAAGTATCGCTAAAGCACTGAATTCGATCGCTGGCAGGTCCGACGACGATCTTGATGAAAAACTGAACGATGGCCGGGATTGCGGCAAGGGCGCCAGTTTTCTCGATCGGGAACAGCAGGGTCTTATTAATGAAGGTGGGTGCAAATAGGACGATCAGATAGATTCCCAGGAAGTTAACCAGCGTCGCAACCCAGATTGCCCAGACAGCCGGCGTGCGCAAAATGGCTCCGTACGGCACCGCCGCCGGTATCACAGAGCGCCCATCAGCGCTCGTCTTCGGCGGCGCCTTGCCTTCCATCACTCTGGTCAACTCTTTCTCACTCACCCAGCCACAATTTCGCGGCTTCTCTTCATAGAACAATGCCCACAGCGCGAACATAACGAGCGATACGGCTGCGTGCACGTAATAGACGGCGGGCCAGCCGTAAGATGAGACGCAGAGGACACCGGCGAGGGGCATGGTGAAGATGGGCGCCAACTGAATGAAGCTAGTCGCAATGCCGAGGAACAGTCCGTTCTCACTCAACGTGGCCCATGATGACGTGACGCAGCCGATGACGGGCATGCAGGCCGCCAGCGCTACCCCCTGCAGCACCCGCATGACGATAAAGTAGTTGTCGCCCGCGACCACGGCGATCGGACACAGCCCGGTCGCCATTGTCGTGATCGCCCCGACGGCCAAGAAGATCTTTTTCGGTCCCATCCGGCTGATAAGAATCGTTACGGGCAATACGGTCAGAAGAGCACCAACTGCGATGGCTCCGAAACAGACGCTCTTCGTCATCGGCGACCAATGGAATTTGGTGCCCACCTCCGCTGGTGGCTTCTGAACCTCATGTCGACTCGAAGCATTCGGCCTACTCAGCTTTGCACCCTCATGCGCCGGCCACTTCGCAGAAGCAGCACGACTCCAGTTTGAACCAATCGAAGGTAACGATGCAGCCGGAGGTTCAGCCATGCAGATGACCGTGAAGTTGAATGTTAGAATATTGGACAAAACGGAGGTAAGACAAAGTGTGGAGAGAAGCAAGACGAGAAAACGCGCTTTGTGCTTAAAGCAAGAAGAAAAGCTGGGCAGGCTGGTAGAGTCCATGCTGCTGCGCTCGACGAACTGCGTGGCGTCGGTCTTCTCCATCGGAACGGAAAGGCCAGACAATTCCGACGTTGCTCAGCAAAAAAAAGGTCGCGCTGGCCGTCGTCCTTTTTCGGTGGGGGGAATTGGGGAGGACGCGATGGAACACTCGCCAGATGACTGGCCGTCCCGGCCGAGACTAAATCACCGTCTGTCTCTCTTTTTGGGTCAGGCGAATTTGGCGTCGATCGTATATAGAGACCGACAAAGGGCCGATGAAAATACTGCGATCCACTGCCGTCCATCGAAGGTTAAGTGGCCGACGCGTTCAAGGATCTCCGCCTGCGGCCACTCTGGGCTCCGCCCCATACACAGATGAATCACTTTCTCTTGCTCGTCATTCTCAATCGTCAATCACGTCACCTATCAACCTGTCCACTCACACAATTATTCATTGTGTTTTCTATGATCATTCTTCGTCTTGCTCCAGATTCGATTTTTGCGTCAGGTTCTGTTGTGACTTTCTAGCAGTCGGACTGCGTTTAACGCTTCAGGAATTCAAATAAACCCAATTGCAATCTGGCTCAATTTTTTGTTTGACACGCAGTCTGTTTTGAAACAAGCAACAACGATAGCATATGTTACATTCCTGCAGCAGGCTCCAAAAAAGCTCTGGTTGAATTGGCAGTAACTATGTGAAGCGAACATTGGCCATTGGTACCCGTCCGAGCGAAGTGGACATTGATCACTTTGCTCTAAAATGACCAACATTCTGTACATACGTTTGATCGGTTTGTGCGCTCAACCGATCATTTTCGCTCGCTGTTTATACGTGTGACAATAGCAACCAACCGGTCATAGCTGCAAACTGGAATAATTTTGATTTAAACCTTTTTACGCATGAGTCGAAACAAACAACCGCATACTCTCGCTCGTTTTGAATTTTCAAATAAAAAATATCGTTCAAAATGAATGGCTTTCTCTGTTCAAAGGCATAGATGAACCTAACTGTTCAGCTGTCATATTTTTGGGATTGAGCATGATGAAAAGCGATAATTAGTGAGAAGAAGCGCGTATAAACGGTGGATGCTCGTTTTTACCAATGAACACGAGCCACTCTAACTGCCCTTTCACCCGTCGCAGTAACCGGAGCAGTCACAGTTGTAAACACATATCAGTCCGCTATGTGCACTATGTTGAGCACTGCGCGTCACGCTTGAGCGAGAGGAGCGAGTGCACTTTTGCCTTCGAACGGCTATTCCTATTCATTTGCTATCGCATAGTTCATTTGTGTCATTTGATTACCCAATAAAGAAGAATATCTTTTATCTCCCCCCCCCCAAGCATATGCCCATTTCTGACTGCTGCCACTATCAATACCACTACCACTACCACTACTTCTTCTATAGGGCCCCTTTTGCTATTGATTTTTAAATATTGTGGGGCGCAGAGGTGAAATGATTCCGACTCCGAGATCGTCAAACCCGAGTAGTCGGATCCCACTTCAAGTCTGGAATTATATTGAAATTAATCATTATTTTAGAAATCGAATTCGGATTCGTATTAATAAAAAAGCCCTCGGTGTGAGAATCGTTATATCTCTAATGCGATGCGACTCCAATCTTGTCTGTTTAGGAATAAGAAAGTCAACAGAGGTGGGAAGAGAAGCAAACTTCGGCTCCCATCTCATAAGTACTCTAGCTAGCCGGAGGCAGTTGAGTGCAAAGATTCAGCGGATTGCTGAAAGCTAGTTGCTGTCGTCACAGGCGTTCAATTCGCAGCTCAACAGCCGAAACCAAACAGTCATTTGACTCAATGGAGCGCCTGGCATTGGTTCTGTTCTCACTACTGCTCTGTACGGCGTGCTACGCTGAGAGCTACGAAATAAACGAAGACGTTCAAACTCAGAACATCAGCACTCACGTTTTGGACGTCGGCAATGGTTTCCCCAGCGTAAACGTTTCGGTGGAAGCGTTTTATTTAGAGAACGGCACATTCGTCAGCATTGGCAATACGTAAGCATTGTTGTTCACGATCAGTGAATGATTAATTATTTTGTATCATACAGCTTCACGGTCTGCAAATGATATGACAGTGTTATTTTTCTAATATCGTTTACTTATGTATGTAAACATTTATGATTTGTTAATCCATAACAGTCGTCGATGAATGATATCATCAATGGTTGAAGAATTATTTGAAAAATTATCGGGGAAAACAAAAATAATAATTATTTTATCATTAATTGATAGTAAAACGATATCACTTTCAGTATGAGATAAACTGATCCTAAGATGTGTTACGATTCATTCCATTCAACCTGATTAGCATAATTGTGTACTTATTTTCTTAGATTATATGCTAACATTTTCTAAGGTTATAGGATTGCCTATTCATAGTTCATGACTTAGTATGGAGATTGAACTAAGGGACCAATAAGAACTTGGAGGCTATTTATCGCTCGGAATCTGCCACAAATTAATTTGAAGTTTTTGCGAAACTTGATGATTCAAGTATTTCCAGCCTTCGGCGGCCCACCCGATATGCTTTGCGGGCAATATCGAATAAAAGTGTCGATTTCGATTGAATTTATTTAGGACGACTGATGTGACTGGAAGAGTTCCGATCGTCCATCCGGGGTTACCGCTACAGTTAGGGATCTACAAATTAAGATTCAACACGGAACAGTATTACACTCAGTTCAGTCAGACAACATTTTTCCCCAAACCCGAGGTAAGCTTACGTTATAAGAGACTTTTGACTCGCATACCCTCGATTTTCTTGCGAAGAGTTTCTCACTAAATGATCCTCTAATTGCGTTTCGCGTAGGAACACATTTTTGTGATACCAAAACATTTTCTTATTATTTACAAAGACATGTAAATTACACTGGAAATCTGGATATAAGATAATGCAGAAGAATTTCGAATAACTCTCTTATATTCGAGTTTCTCTTATATGCGATTTCTATCTTTCATACAATTCCAAGATGAACAGATTATGGGAATTGCAGGTTCAATTTTCGACTATAGGCACCACGGAAAAATTTGTTCGTTGTATTGCATTATAGGCCAAAACAGATGTGTTTGAAGGCAGAAATTTGTGCATATCAAAGAATATAGAGGCAAAATCTTATGAAATATTCTGTGCCACAAGACAAAACATCTTTTATATCCGGATTCTTGTGTGTTGTTGCAAAACAAGACGACGAGCGGGAATATAATAAAATACCTCTTCTGTCCGAGCTTTACTGAATATGAGACAAACGCCCGATCAAATGTGTTTTTCAGCTCGTGTTTGTCGTTGATGATACGTCGGTCCATTACCATGTACCACTTACGCTTAGTCGCTTCGGCTATACCACCTACAAAGGACAATAACACTCGTAGATTGATGACATTGTTACGCTTTCTTGTTTTATTCGTAAATACATATGCATAACATTCGTAAATAAATGAAGAAAAATTAGTCACGATCAGTTGTAAAATCCGCAAAAGATCAGAAAATGATTTCTGGGTCAGTGAGAGATAAAATTCACAGCGAACAAAGATTCTTGACAACAAGTAAAGTGACGACGAGAAAAGGATCGATTGTTGATCGCAGAAGAGAGAGAGGAGAGATGAAAGACGAGTGCGACGATGACTCATCTGATATGGATCAATTGTTTCCGGGATTGACATTCTCTCTCCTTCCTTGCGTGTTTACTTCGACCAGCGGGCATTCAGGGGTCTTTCCCATAAAACAATTTCCATTACTATTTCGGAAAGCGCTGTATTTGATCGATCTTTACGCAGTTGTTTCCTTATATACTTGCTGCATATATAATTGCAGCAGTTGCGAATACTACAACTTTGTCAGTAGACTCAGGCCTGACAAAAAGGGGATGATTGGGGTTTACATCAGCTGTACCTCCAAACTGTTGATATGCTGCTTCCCTCCGGTCCATGACGTTGCCCACCTCTATTCAATACCTGAAAAGCTTTGATATGGTAAAACATTTTGCCTGTACGCAATCATCGAAAAAAGACAGAAGAAAAGACGACTGCGTTTTAAAATGCAAAGCAATATGTACAATGTGCAAAGGAGAGCGTTATCTTTCTCTTCAAGATCCGCATGATGAGAGTAACAAGTCCTGAGACACGCACGATGTATAAGATGCGATCTTGTTCTACGCTCTGCTGGATGTTATCAATCAACACAAGACCTTGAGACTTCGACAATTAAAAGTAATCATAAAGGCACGTACATATGTTCTATGGATCAAGCTTTCCCACGCTGTGAGCAGTAGGGCGCACTGATAACTTTTTATGACCGTTTTATGGGTCGCTATGACCAAAGGCTGATTGTTTACGGCGCTACTCGTAAGACGCTCAATCGGCTTGTCGAAAACATGGTGGCCCGTCTACTGCTACTCGCGGTGCTTTTCGCCAAAAGTGCGCATCAATTGGTCGACTGTCAGTCCATCAGCGCTCATGTTCTCGACAGCGACAGTGGAATCCCTGCCGCGAACGTCAAAATCAATACGTCGATGCTCGTTGGAACTCAATTCAACTATGTTTACAGCACGTAAGAGTAGCGCTGAGCAGCAAAGTTGCAATAAAATTATTTTACTAAATTTTAAAACTTTTGGGAAGAACTTGGCAATAGAACGAAATAAAATTAATATCATTATAGTATTGTACCGTAAATTATTAGTAAGTTAAAATTTAGTATTAAATTGTTCGAATTGCTTAGTAATAGGGAATAAGAAGATAGACTAGCTACTGTTTCCTGATTTCCCATTATTGAACAATCGTTTAGTACTTAATTATAATACAGTTCTAAATTACTACCAATCGTGCATGTTCCTATTTTTAAATTATCTACAAAGTATGATATTCGGTAAAACAGTAATATGGTAGTACTACTGTACATATCCTTTGATTAATGTTGAACTTAAATGGTGTTCGTGGGACTCGGGCACTGCCCGATCATTTGATCTCGACATCCATTCAGTTTGCCGTGAGCATAGTATTGATGACTTTTTCCCAAAATTATGTTTCAGTCAGAACACTCATTCCTGCTGTTCATAACTTAGGCGATAATAGAAACTAGGTACAACTATTGGATATACATTGTACAGGAATAATTTTCTTAAAACTGAAAGTATATGAATGGATTAGTTTTAACTAGCTCTTTTTATCTCGTAGATTATGCATGGCACGTGCGTGATATGGAGTTGTAAAAATGCACGTAAAAAAGTTGACGTTAAAGCTAAGAGTTGATTTTGCGCGACGCAGAGAGCACTCGAAAAAAACTTTGACAATGGGATACGCCTCTGGTTATCATAGAGTCTGCTATTCAAAGGGCACTCGTTCTATACATAAAAGGAATCAATTCAAAAACGTTGTAGCGCCTTTGTAAAACTGCTCAATGTAGCAATGATGATGATGATAAGAGTACTGAGATTATTTCATGGTTTAATTTAGGCAAACAGACAGTAACGGACGAGCTGTTGTGACGGATCCCAACGGGCAGTTGCACGCTGGAGTCTACCTGATCCATTACGATGCGAAGAGTTACTTTGACAAATTAAATAGTTCGAATCCAAACCTCATAGCATTCTTCCCTTACGCAGAGGTCGTTTCATATTCACTGGCACTCTGTCTGAATGGATAATTTCGTAGTTTCATTGCAGGTGCAGTTCAAAATCGACGATGTCACTGTCCCGTATGAAGTTAGGCTATTGCTAAATCGATACTCTTACACAGTTTACTACGCATCTGGGGAGCAAGTCGCGTCAAAGCCGAACGGCGTTGCTTCATCGATGTTGAATGGAGGGGAAAAGTTAGTGATGATGCTCATTACGTTGCTGATTGCACGAGCCTATCTTTCGTGTTAATTTTTGTTGTCACAGTTTGGTTTGCTTATAAATGATCAATGTTTGCTCATGATTTCCGCCTTTGAAGTAAGGGTGAATATGATAAATTGCCATGCGTGTTGGCATCGATCACTAGGTCATGTCTATGGTTGAATCCGGGAGAGGGCGACAACGACGAAATGATCTATCATCACAGTGTTGACAAGAAGAACGTAGTGTCCGTGCCACAGATGGCGACTGGTTAATCAGCGCGCCCAGAGTTGAAGATATATCACTAACGTCCTTCGACCGCGAAAAGGCCGATGCGGCAGTTTGAATGCAACTTTGAACATTCAACGCCAAGTAATCTAATGGGTGGGTTTCATATCGCGTACTTTAGCTAAAGTCGGACTTAAGGCCTATCCTTCATCATTGCGTAAAGTCCGACTTTAGTTAAAGTACGCGATGTGAAACCGGCCCATTGGCTCAAGAAAACAGCCAAACCTTTTTATATCATGGAATGAGGAATCTGTGAAAACACATTTTTTATGGTTTTCTAAGCACGGACTTTGAACCGTTGACCTCAGTTGTTTAAGTGTAGTTGATACAGAGAAAGATTCCTAATTTTGTTGAAATGAATATATTCTGATGCATCATTAATGTATGTTCTCTTATTGTGGATATATATTAGTCATTCACAGTACAAGTAGTTCAATCTGATGACAATTCATAGTAAAGGAGAAAACATTAATTACTCTTATGGTACTCTGATAATCAATTATTATGTTCCTACCAGAATAATACCCCTCCATGCATTTTTATCAATAAAATGACTATGAAATACACGTTCTCTTTACGTATTAAAACGAATGAAAAGTTACTCATCAAAAATTGATCGTGAAAGAGAAGTTAATTTCAGATTCGAAATAGCACTGCGAATGATTGATCCTGAAGTGGCACTACCGTACTGGGACTCTGTGCTCGACCAGAACCTACCCGACGCCCGCGACTCAGTCCTTTGGACGTCCGAGTTCTTTGGAGAATCCGACTCGGCTGGCAACGTCTTCAACGGACCCTATGCCAGATGGCGAACATTGGAAGGTCGCAGTACAATTCAACGACATCTAGCAAGACAGGGATCGCTCCTTACAGAAGACCAACTCAACACCTTTTATCAGAAGGTAGTTTCAGTTTGAGAGTTTTGTTATACGATAGATAACGTCTGGAGCAGTCCAGTAATTAAGGTCATTCAAAGTTACGGTATATTTTTCATGTATTAAAGACGTAACTACGCCTTTCTTGACAGATATTCAGTTTTAAATGCGACTCTGGCAATGGCTTTTTTTATAATTTTCATGAATGCAAATGTTGTTTCACCTCACTGATCTAGCTAATTTCATTTTCTCCTATACAATGATTGCGCTGTTGTTAAAATCGGGCTGAAATGCTTTGATTTAACAATATTAATATCCTAGAACTAAAAATAATAATTGATAAATGATCAAAAATAGGGCTTGATTGTATTAATAAATAATCATTAATACTACTTCCATGCATAGCAGGAAAATTTGACCGAATAACATTAATTTTTATCATATACATAATGCGAGAATTACTGAATAGAGAGAATGGAGCTAATCTGCTTTTTATGAGAAATACCACGGAGTTGTCTACTTTTAACAAAAGCCAAAGTAAATTCACCTTTCAGAGCAACATCGAAAGCGTGCTGGCCTATACTTCTCCAGAAGCGAGCTGTCCATTCCGTCGTGACTTTGCAGCCCTCGAGTATGTGCATGGCGGCGTTCACTTTTGGGTTGGTGGTGATATGCTCGACCAGTCGACCAGCGCTAACGATCCCATCTTCTACATACAGCACTCTTTTGTCGATCTCATCTGGGAACAGTGGCGGCAGAACGCACAGAGTCGTTGGGAACGAGAGAATATGTATCCCGAAGACATTGGCGCATGTAGCAATCAACAACACTTTAAAAATAGTGAAATGCGCCCTTTTGATGTAAGTGAGCAGTTTCGATTTCGAATTTCGCGGACTTGCTTAAAGGGTAAGATACTACAGTGTGTTGCAAAATTATAGCCGCACCCCTAAAATGGGTGTTTTAGGCGTTTCACTAAAAAACCTGTACCTAATTTTTGCACGACGTTATTCAGCGGGTCTGAAAACCATAGAATTACCAAGATTTTGAATTTTATAATACCGTAATACTCTAGTTTTGGCGCAATTCCAATATTTCGTTGTTGCACAATTATAGCCGCAGTTGCATTTATTAACAATAAAAACAACTTTAATAGTCTGTAACATTTCCAAAACGTTGTATAACTTGAATAATCCTGTTTTTCATGCTATCCGCCAGTTTCTGCAGCAATTCAGCTGAAACAGAGTCCCAAGCTTCGGTGATTGCCTCTTTGAGCTGATTGACGGTCTGATACTCACGATTGTCCTGATAAATTCGGCGAACCATGATGCCCCACAAATTCTCGATTGGATTAAGATCCGGGGATCGACTTGGCCACTCGAGCAAGTTGAATGGATC
>NIUQ01001595.1:0-28792 GCA_002796945.1 Plectus sambesii
GGGAGTCGAATCTGAAAAAACTGAATGCGCAGCGATGATAAGCGTGTTTGACTTGACAACATATCAAAAAATAATTTTTGACCGGAGTTCCCCTTTAAGGAAGTCCGATAACGACGGTTTTTTGAAAACTATAAATTTCGTGTTAAGACAAAAAATTAAAAAAATCAGGCTTCATACAGAGAAAATAGCCACACTCCCAGCTTTCGAATGAGCTATAAAACGTCCGGATTGGACAAATCTGAGCGGAATGGCGTACAAAACAAATGTGTCAAAAAAAGTTGGGCCACCCTGTAGGTTTAGGAGCTTTGGATGTTAATCGAAGCGAAATGTGAATCATGGGACGAAAATTTGCATAAACTATGAAAAAGCTTTTAAGCATGCACATCTTTTCAATTTGATTCTGTATCTACTCGATATTTAAACTGGAAAATCGATAATTACCGTCGTAGGCTTCTCCCCCATGAAGAATGGCTTGTTGCCAAGCAAAATGGAAAGCGCCTTTAGGTCCTTCTTCTCGAATTCGGCAATTTCTTGCACCGAATGACGACCGATGCCGTGATAGTAGGCACGATTCTTAAACTAAAATATAATGAGATTAATAAGAATAGCAAAGAGTGTTCTTGGATACTATATCAATGCTAATACATAGATAAGAGTAATGGATCTGAGCACGCTATACGTGCAACAATCGGTAGCTGTTTTGACATCATTATAAAACATAATAGAGTGAAAATGGCATAGAAACAATGTGAAGCAGTTTGATTGAGACATGCACGCTAGCAGGGGAAATTAATCAATGAAATAAAGGTTTTGGTTTAGCAACTTGAAAGAAAAATGGACGAAATCATTCATTATCTTTTTCAGCATAAACGCAACTAAGTTATTGACATGATACCTTACAGCGATACATACATTTAGAGTAAAATTCGTTTATAAGGGTTAGGCGTATACCCGTGATTTCGCTCCTAACGGTAACTTTGGCTGGTCACACAAGTAGCGTTAAAAGAATTTCACTGCACACTCCTAAAATATTGCTGTAGCCTGAAAGAGCATACAATCACATGCAGCCACTGAGATAAAGAATGTTATTGCATTAGGACTGACTGTAAAATCAAAAAAGTAAAGATATTGAGTTTTCTTGGCAAGTATTAATATTTTCATGTCACATAAAGAGATTGAAAGCCAATAGTTACATAGCATGATTGTCGCAAAAAATAATATCTATTAATTGTATCTCCTGACTGATGAAATCTTTTATACGCAAGTTTGGTAAAGGGTTGTAATGCAGTTACTACCGTAATCATGGTCAATAAAATTTAGCGGCAATAAAAACTATAAAATGAAATTTAAAATCATGATTGTACAATTTCTACAATTATAAACTGGGCAACGAATCAAACAGGATTTTAAAACGTTGAATATTTTTTATTAAAGATAGCAAGGTTAAAGTTAAAATAGCAACTAACATATTGCAAAATCTTCCAAACAACGATCGGTTTCAGCAAAAAGGGTATATCCCGCAGCATTCCATAGGACTCCAGCATGGGACGTCCAGATGGTGCGAGAAAGCCACATCCATTCCTGAAATGTTCAATGTAAATGTCAAAATGAAAGAGTATTACACTGAATGCACGCGATATCCTTTGCATGAACAAATTTTTGAAACAACACATACGAAGTTAAATGAAACATGAACGTGGACTATTTTATTAACTATTGGATACATAAACTCGTAATAGTGAAACGCAGGCCGCAAAAATGTTTCATTTAACAGTCAATATTGATACGTTATTGATTCTTTTATCATAATTCGTCACCTTTGCATTCAGATTCCTCATCTCTGCATTCAGTTACCGATTTTTCTCTGAGAATGCCCCATTCTCTAATACAGTCAATATCGGTCATTGCTTCACCCTCGGGACAGGAAAAAACAAGTGACGCTTTGGCCGGTCACGCTGTGCACTTCTACAGTACGCCTGTTTTCGTTGCGTACCGAATTTTTATAAATAAAGCGCATTCCATGGGTGCCTCCAAAGAGAGCATACAGTCAAATGTCAAGCTAATAATGAAAGTTCCGTGCAGGTAGAGCACACGACAGTCAGATGAACTATCCTAAGTGAGCGAAAGACAGTTTTGGCCCGTTTCGCCCTTCGTAATTGCCGAGGTAAGGCAGTTGGGGCGGCAAAGGAAAGAGAGGAAAAATGGCTAATTAGCTGACAGTCGCTATGGCAGGTGTTGTACACATGTCAAAGATGGTACTCGGGACCGACCCGATGTGACGCTATTGACCTGACGCTATGGCCAACTAAAATCCTGTACAAAACATAGTACACTTATTCGGAACTGGGTAAAACTGACGCTATGGCCCATGTGACGCTATGGACGATGCTGACTGTAATAATAAAGCGGATAAGTAAACGATACGCCTCACTTTTCGTACTGCATTATAACACGCCTCGAGCGTTTGCACAGTAAAGCAGAGCATGCACATGTGTAGTACTATGACATAATCCGGAAAGTGAGGCGTATCATTCTCGTACGCGGAAGGGTAGCGATCAACTGAAAAATAGTTAAGCACGTGGAACTATTAAAGAAAATATGGTATGTACTATAGATGCGTCGGTCCAGAATTTTTGAGGTCGGTCCGGTCCAAGGGGCGGTTGGGTCGGTACCGGTCCGGTCCAGTCCGGGCCAAGGGCCAATTTTTTAAATTTCTTAATCAAATAATGCGCGTGTTGCTCAAGCGAAAATTTACTCTCTACAACTTCTGCACATTTTACTGCAGGGTGACACAAAAGTGTAAATGATTTTTGCAGACTTAATTTGTTAAAGTGAAATGTATTTTGCTAATATTTGGCATATATGTCGTATGCCTTGGAGCGACCGGCTGCGTCGCACTACAGCTCTATGACGTAAGCTCACTCCAACGTACAAGCCCTTGAAGCGACCTGTCGTGCGACGCAGCCAGGTTTAACATAGGGTCGCTCCAAGGCACGGGTCGCTCCAAAGCATACGACTTATATACCGTTTTATAGTATATTTATTACTCTTTCAGGTTTTGACAATAGTAAAGGGTGCGTGGAAAGTTCTGTAACAGAGGTGAAAGAACATTTTTTCTTTTATTCAATGAATTTAAAAGAAAACAAAGCTAAAGTATACTTAATCAGAGCGTTTAAAACTTATATCTAAAGAATCATTTCAAAATTTCATCTTTAACATAAATAAGACCTTATAAACAAACGACGAGATTTTTGATCACATTAGGTCGCAACTCATTTTTGTGGATTTCTTCCCAAGCTACGAGCAATCGCGCTTCAGAGATTCGGTTTCTTTGCGATGATTTTGCTTTGACTAAAGATTAGTCAGGCGACAATGAACGGATTTCCCAGCAGTACTCTGCGCCATCTTATAGAACGAACACCAATAGCATTTTTGCAGGAAAATTTTTATCGGTTTGTTAGCCAAAAACGGATATCTAGCAGATTTGCCAGACAAAAATTTCTTGGAATTTACTGTATGTAAAATGTTGGGGCTGAAATTCCAAGCTAACGCATCTCAAAGAAACCGAATCTCCAAAGCGCGATCGCTCGCAGCATGGAAAGAAATCCACGAAAAAAAATTTGTGACCAAACGTGGGTCAAGTACCGTATCGTTGAAATACTCTTATTCGTGCGAAAGGTGAAATTTTGAAATGAGTCTTTAGATATAAGTTCTAAATGCTCTGATCAATTATATTTCAGCTTTATTTTCTTTAAACTTCACTGAATAAAAGAAATAATGCTCTTTCACCTCTGTTACAGAACTTTCCACGCATCATGTATTTTCAAAATGGCCTCCTTAACTCTCAATACATTACTCTAACAAAAATTTACTTTGGCGGTTGTCTCAAGATCAGTTCTATGCGTTTGATGCCAAACAACTCTCGTGATACACAACCAAGTTCACTGCAGTTTGTTGCATCTTATAGAGCTCTATTTAACTAAGATTTTCGTCTTTTAATCATAAGAATTCGATCAGAATAGTTCATTTTGCAGCTTTTAAACGGGATGCAAGATTTTACGTCTTCGTACATGTGTTCATTATTGGTCTACTTATGATAAAAATGAGATTCCTTCTACGCACTACCCTGCGGACTGTGGCTACCGTTGTGGGATTATTGTTAGTTGGATCATTGTGAATAGTTCGCTTGTGTAAGTCTGTAAGGAGTTATTGGAATAAAACGAAGAAAAGATTTGTCTCCTCATCCTCACCAAGCAAACCTAATATATACCACTGAACCACCAAATACCCCAATACCCTCTCTGTCGTTTGTGGCGACAATAATCAGCATCCCGTTTAAAGCCTGTAAAATGAGCTGATGTGATCAAATTCTTATGAATAGAAAACAAAACTTTAAGTTATGGAGAGCTCTACAAGATGCAGCAAACCGCATTCAATTTGGTTCCGTATTATCTGAGTTATTCATCATCAAACCTGTGTCAGCTGCTGTTGAGCCACCCGCCAAAACTGACTCTTTTGTAAAAGTGATGTATTTATACTTGAAGAAAACATTCTCGAAATGCCTAGCTATATTATTGTCATAATCTGAAAGAGCAATAAATATATTATGAAGTAGTAGGTTTGTGAAATTCTGAGATTATATTCAACAACTGCCTTTAGGGCATTATTAAGTGGGGAGCGCGAGTGGTGCACTATAAATTTTAATACTGAAACAGGTTGCGGAAGCTTGTGATACACATGTTCTAGCGCAAGTCTGGACTGGACCGAGTTATGCTTGGTCCAAGAACTCGCTCGGTCCGGTTCAAAGTTTGGTCCACGAAAAAACAGGTTGGTCCCGGTCCATTCTGGTGCACCAAGTGCCAAAAGTGCTCGGTGCACCGAATAATTCGGTCCACGGTCCAGTGGACCGACGCATCTATAGTATGTACTGCTGTTAAGGCCTGCTAAGAAACAAGCCTACCAAAATATTTTGCCCTCAATCAGAGCATGAAGCGCGGTCGCTTGCGCCTTTTCTTCTTCGGTAAGGTGCTCATCCAGTGACTTCTTGCCGAATCGGCCCGGAAGTTCCTGAATGATCAGGTTGCTGTCAGCCAGCTGCTCCCCATTCAGCTCGATAAACGGAACTTGTCCCTTCCTTGACATTGTCCTGAAGTTGTTCCCGACATGCTGAAAAATCATATCAGGATTCTTTTCAAGGTTTTCAGGATTTTTCGGGCTTTCAGCAATAAAACTTTGCAAACTTGGGATATTTGCATATTGACACAGCTTTTTCAGTTAGCTTTCCACTCATGCAAAGATTGCGTAAAAAATGATGGCCTTTTCCGTATGAAGGACTATGCAAATAAATATTTGCACATCATTTTCAGACAGCCGAATCAGAGCGATATCTAAAATTTTTACGCTTTGTGATCGAATAAAATTACACTTCTACTTCAGGATCTCTCAACGCAGAAGAATATTTTAAATATTCATAAATCAATTATTCCTGAATGATAACTGTAAATTTAGTGCAGATTTTTGTTAATAAAACTCAGAAATGAAAGTATAAGATCAATGAACGCGACATTTGCATGTTAGCTGTAATGATTAAAAATCTTGTTTCATTCCTATACTATCATAATTTCAGTTATACGCATTTTATTGTTTATCAAGGCGTATCACTGCATAAAGGTAAGCGCAATCAACAAATATTTACAAATGCTCTTAGTACATCGCCCTATTTGCATTCCGCAAACAAGCAATATATTATAGTTTATTAGCAAACATGAATGAAAGATTTAAGCAAACTCAAAACAGTGGTGTTAACAACCAATCTCACCTCATACTTGATCTCCATCATTCGTAGCCACGTTTCTAGCTTCATACAAAAAGGTGACATGTTGGGGCAGGTCGTTGGACGAGGGAATTGCACCAGATACACCACGTCTTTCTCGAAAATCGGTTTCATCAGCGACATTTTCTGAAAGCAGTATAAAGTTCAAATGGTCACATCATTTGATTGTTTATGAAACTTTACTTTCATACGACAAGTGAAAACAACAAAAATGCAACGCGAAAGCCTGAATGTTCGCGTTTTATGGCCCAGCTATTAAATCACAGATCCATTTTTATATCAGATCACTCTAGGATATGTGATTTTTCCTATAACTTTAGGAGCAAAGGCAATAACATTGCTTATTATCAATAATGCAAATCAACTTACGCAATGTATTTAATAGGGATTTCCCTTTTCAATTGCGATAAATCAAGCGCAAAAATGTAGTTGAATGAAGATATGGATGCGCTGGTACTCTGTAAATCAACATAAACATATTTGATTTGGGACAGACGGACGCAAAATGAATAAACAATATGTTTTCGCGCTATGGTCATGTCACGATTTTCATCGTAAGCATCATTGCTACCTAGCAAGCCGAAAGCGATGCGGTGCCATCCGAACAAAACAATGGACATTCAGGAGTAACCATCTACTATTGAAGTGGCTAAGTAGTGAATGATGGCAAACTTGTGCGCACCAAAATGAACTCCGTTTTTAAAAAGGTATCGTAATTACCCTTACAATAAAGTTTTCTCGTTGTAAACGGAGAGCGAATTAATCAAACAAGTCGCCTCACTACTGATCATGAAAATTGAACGCGCGAAGTACACTCAACCATTCAGTGAATCTCATTAAAAATTGACTAGTAACATTGCATTTACATCTGCTTTCCTTTCAATGAGATAAAGTAATATTCTAACTATCTTAAGTTATAGAGCAATGCAAAAGAAAAATAGTAACGAGATATGACAATCACGTGTCCTGTAGCTGGCACGAGGAAGACTATAGGTTCTTCCGTAATACGAATGTGAACTGTTGGCGTTTGGGGCAACAATTTATACAAATGTGCGCGATTGTGTCATAGGAAAGGATGCGAGATAAAAGGAAAAGAGCAGCGGGGGGAACAGACCGGCTGCTGTCAGAATGAGTAACAAGAGTGAGGACGAATATGATATCACCGCGGATATGATGCAACTATCGGAAAAAACTAAAAACGCGCCCTATGTTTTCGTGGTCTTCAAACGGGCCGTATGTTGGATATTTTCAGTATGTTTAGGTGCAACATAGGGCGCGTTTGAAGACTACGAAAACATAGGGCGCATTCTTAGCAATTATCGGGCGCGTTTTAATTGTTGTCCGCAACTATCACTGGTACGACCGCACCCCACAACATGATGACAATGTTCTTTCATAATGAACAGGTTTTCACGTAGCTGTTTTAATTCAACGCAAAGAGAAGTCAAAATTCTATGCACAGACGCGAACGTGCAAGAGAACGCTACAAGTGAAAACCAGATGTCCAGGCTGGCTCGTACACCTTTAGTTCGCAGGTGCGGAAAAGTTAAATCTGACGTTGGGCACGTTACACGCGCTGCACTTTATATTCATCCTTGAATCATAGAGCAAATATTGCTCTTTGCTCAGGCCCGGGTAAAACTGCGCGAGCTACCACGTCTTTGTTAACCTCGCACTATTCTCTCTACTTCAAACACGGGTGACCGTCAAAAAACTTATTAAATTAATTTCTTGCACAATTGGTGAGGTTTAGCTATATACAGTTTTGATACTAATGAGCGTTAAAACCGCTTTACGATAAAAACAGATAAATCGCTTCTAAGTACAAAAAAGTTCCCATAAAGTTCCCAACCACTTTCAATACATTATGAATTTGGGCGAGGACTTTTTTTTATCAAATACAGTATTATTTCGGAACACTTGAAGTTTCTCTAATCCGCGTGGAAGTCAATGTTTTAGTAACGAAGGTCACATTTTTTCACCATGAATTTAAGTTGTACGTCAACGGTGAACTTGTTCTGCCTTGGAAAACGCCCGTTTTTCATTGCGAAACTCTCGAAAGCTCCTCAATCGACAGTCTTAGATGACCGAAAGCCCTCCAACGAGCGAGTAGACGCTCTCGACCATCTCTGCAGCGACCGTCCACACATCATCACCACCAGCGTCTGCTAGGTCATGAAAAATCGAGAATAACGCAGTCTTAAGGTGTCGATGAAAAAATTGCCTAGGAGACCGACAGCAGTGGCTAAACCGCTCAAGAAAACACTAAAGGCGCTATCGTAATGCAATGTTACAAGTTATAGCGTGAGTCAAAAAAAGGTCACCAGGGGATTATTTTAAAGAAGACAGCGAGCGACCTCAAACGACCTACCACGAAGGATAGCCCTTGGGTGGGCCTTCATTTTGTGGGGGTACACGGGAACTGCTACCTCAACGTGTACCTGATACAGGTAAAAAAGTCGCGTAATCACTTTCTGGAAAAGTCTTTTTTTGTTCCCTGAAGTGGGGAATGTGCGTACAGCGCCCGGAACCTGTTGAAAAATGATCTCCAGTCAAAGACTCATCGATTGGTATCCTGAAGTGCAGTTATTGTGACCAACATTTTCAGTAAAACTCGAATAATAGTGACGGAAATGCAATTGCTAAGCACTATTTACCCACAAATGTCATTCAAAACAAGAAAAGCATGCAAAAATTTGAGGGAAATTGCACAAAAACGAAAAATATCGATTTGCCACATCCCATCAATGAAGTCACCATATTGGGTCCCGCCGCGAAGTTACCCTGAGAATATCTAGTGCCTTCAGGATACCAATCGATGCGTCGTTGACTGGAGATCATTTTTCAACAGGTTCCGGCCGCTGTGCGCACATTCCCCACTTCAGGGAACAAAAAAAGACTTTTCCAGAAAGTGATTANCGCACATTCCCCACTTCAGGGAACAAAAAAAGACTTTTCCAGAAAGTGATTACGCGACTTTTTTACCTGTATCAGGTACACGTTGAGGTAGCAGTTCCCGTGTACCCCCACAAAATGAAGGCCCACCCAAGGGCTATCCTTCGTGGTAGGTCGTTTGAGGTTGCTCGCTGTCTTCTTTAAAATAATCCCCTGGCGACCTTTTTTTAACCCACCTTGTATAAGTTGTTATACACCGCAACTGAAAATCTGTTTGTTATGGACAATTTTTTGCTCAACAAAGCATGCTACAATTTAAAAGGATAATAGTAGAACAAGATATAAACGGACGCACTTTATGCGCACTGTTCTTCCAAATACTGTAGTCAAACTGCGTTTTTGCACAATTTATGATCTGATGATGCCTTGTGTCGCGAAAGCGATTTATTTACCGTTAGTGATAGATGATCTGCAAGAGTGAAAACTGTTTTTCCTCCGAGCGTCACGTTAAAGTAAGTAGCTGCATTCACTAGAATCGTCTCGCTCACATTATTCCGAATTAATTTCGAAACTGTGTCCACGTGTCTGCTATAAAGAAAGGTCACTCGCTTGTTAAAGCTTTGGGGGAGAGAGTCGGCTCGCCCTAGTTGTCTCACTCTCGCTAAGAACTATTGTATTTTTTTATTGTTTCTGCTACAACAGTTGATGATAGGGTAAACCGTGAAATAATAGAAACAACAAAAAACAATAGAAGAATACTCTTCATAATGCCTTGGGCTCAGAGAACTCTCAGGTCAGAAGCACGGCACGGATAAGCGTTGAGCATCAAGAACTGGATCTCGTATTTCTTTCTTCACATTAAGTTCTGTACAGTGTAATATTGATAGACCCCTTCCTCCAATTGCTCAATTTGAATGACGCTCCCAATATACAGCGGTCACCATGCGGATTAAATTAGCGTTCATGTATACCTTTTGCAACTGAGTTCCTGGACATAAACTAATTTGACAGCATGGTAATTGAATAATCTTTATAAAATGATCGAGTAAGGGTGCAACACAGTTTATTAGGGTGATAGTGGAACGACAAAGAATGGTAAGCGAAGAATGGCCTCGATCGGCTTAGGAAATTTGAATGTGAGCGCCACAGAAGAATGCGACAAAGATGACAGAACTCTCGTATGCATACGGGTATCATTAAAATCACTCCCAACGCAAGCTACTCTTGAAGGCTAATGATAAAGTGCTGAAACCAAGGGCGGCCGGCATGCTACCGCGCGGACATAAATAAACAATATAAATTGACATGCAGCCTCATTAAAATTTTTTTCGAGTTCTATGCATTTGCTGGGGTTCCGTTTCGTGCTCGGTTGTTGAGCGGTTGTGTTCCGCTTTTCTCCTTGCCACGACGGGATCCTTCCTCAACACGTCTTAGCCGGCGCGAGGGGTACCAGATTTTAACTGCACATGCGACACCACTTCTGTGTGGGCACTACAGCATCGTAAGAATCGCTTAACCGTCGACACTAAGCGAATTCGAAGCCGAACCTGAGCAATACGCCAACATCCTTGAAGTCTACGAAATGCGCAACTCCGGCCGCAGCTACAACAAGCTTCCCTCCGGTTACATGTTCTACTACGCCGGCGACGACACCAAGACCACTGCAGGCACCGTTTTCTACATCCCCGCTTCGTCGGCATTCATTCGACTACACACGCTCAACTACACCGACAACGACGACATCACCGACTACGACATCAGCGACGACGACGACCACGACGGCATCAATGATGAAAGCGACAGTGGCGTCGGCAACAGGACCACCGCGTCTATGTCTAAATCTCCACATCGCTAGCGTTCACCTAACTACACGTGCCCGCGTGAATGGCTAAGAAGACGGTGACGCAATGAATTGCTAACGTGTGGAGGCGGCGAAAGCTAGATTCAAACGGCAGTTCAGATAGTTGTGGTGATCGCATGTGGAGAACTACATTCGGAAGAATTGATTTAGTTATAGAAAATAAAATGCATTTGCTAGTCTCAGGTCGTTGTCAAGTACTAACTCTACGAACTAAGAAGCACACGGTATAAGCGGTACTCGTAAAGTGTCAGTTCATTGTGCGAGTCTTATCATTGTTTGCGCATTTACGACCTCCCATTTACGACCATCGATTGCAACAGTTTTATCAAACAGTCCCCTGGTGTATCAATTGAAATGATGGGCGTCTGTTCTGCAAAGTGTCCAGCGTTGATAATTTTAGCCTAAACGTTATTCGTCTTAACCTATTCTCCTTATCACAGTGCCAACCCTACATCGGTCTCAAATATGATCTGAAACCTTCTCATCAAATAACTATTGTAACTAGGTTTACATCTGCAATATCTCTAACAATTTAACTTAATAAACTTTTAATCAGTTATTCGGATAAATGAAATAAAATTTTAAAATTTTAAGTAAGCTTCAGGTGTCTATCAGATGCATCGTCTACAGGTTGACTTGCAAGTTTCTGGACACTATTTCAAAGTGAAATGAATTCTGACGCGAACGCTGTTTTAGCCAAAAATAAAATCTTTTAGAAAGACTTCACTTTGCTCCATTGCGCACAGGGATCGATTTTTGGCTATCGCATCTAGTATTTTTTACAATCACCGATTGAAGTTGTGTTGCATTTGTGAATTTTTTTGCTCTGGATGAAGACCGTCCGACGTCATGAATTTATGAGGCCATAACTCCCTTCAACAAGTCAGGTTACACTCTCGACCGTCCCCAGAACTGCTGCCTACTGACAGCCACTACTACTCGCGTCCATACGATCATCCAAAGTCGACTGCAGTGCAATGCTAGGGTATCGATGAGAAAAATAACCAACGAGATCAATGTTGGTGATGAATCCGATCGGAAGAACTAGAGGGGCTCTCAAGATGAATCCTTGCAAGCTTTAGAAGGCGCATTTCTGAACCGACAAAATGAAGGCCACAAGACTGAAAAAAATGCTAGATGTAATACCGGATCGCCGCCTTGGGGCAGAAATCAATTCTGCTCTCTGATGAAAAGTTGTTCACCATCGAGCAAACGCAAATCCCTTATTGGTGATGGATTAAGCAGGTTTTATCGCAACCGGCAAAATCTCTGTAATTTTCATTGAAGACAGCGTCAGAATGAATCAAACCTCTACCGTCGCACTGTCTTCAAAGATTTTACGTTGCGACGGTCGCGGGAGTACTTTGGCGACCGATCCTGAACGTCTCAATTAGATTCCGCACCGGCTCACAAGGCAAAACTCATGCAGCTATGGGTTCGAAGGCTTAATCTTGATTTCGTATCATGCATGAATTGGTCTATTAGCTCGCCAGACCTCAACTCCCTGGACAATACCATTTAAAGTTTTTTGGAGGACAAGGCTTAGGCTAGACCCCATAAAACTTTGAGTCTCTTCGTGCGACCCTTACACATCGTGGAACGCAATTGTTGAAACGCTGCGTGTAGTCATTGAAAAATTCACGAAACGATTAACGCAGTGCATCAAAGTAATGAGCGGACATTCTGAAAACGTTTGATTATATAGCTAATAAAATATCCAATCTAATGTAACTTCCAGTCAATTATTTAGTGCTGATTTGAATAGAATATTTCATTTTTAAAGTATCCAGAAACTTTATGGTCACCCCGTTCTTCCCAACTCCACGTCGGGATAAATCGAGCGATTTACCCGTCACGTGACAATATAGTTCTTGAGCTGAATTTCAGCGCTATAATACGATATCAGTGCTGTCACGTGATGGGTGGATTGCTCAATTTATCCGACGTCCCAATTCCAATCCACAAAAAACCGTTTTAATTTGTAATACAGTTGTAATAAGTGCTACAGGGCGGACCAAAAATGGTTCTTTAGGCAGAACTCGCTTCAAAGTAGATGTTTCGGTCTAAAATTTTAGTTACAGATGTATCTAGGGATAAGCTATTAGTGGGCCAAGTTTGGTCTCATAAAACCTCAGGATTTCGTGTTGGGAGCCAAGTAAGCCAGTCCTAGTGAACTGCAGATTTAGTCTCAGTCACCTCAACTGTTCCAAATTTCATTTGCACCGTGTTCTTCATTCATAAAAGTTTGAATTTGAAAGAGCTCTTGTTTTGAAAAAACCATTTTTTCGAAATTATTTGGAATTCTCCTATTAGTTTTCGATGTTCACTGCGAGAGAGCGCTGTTACCACATTTTATGTGCTAATGGGAATACTGAGACGGTCGAAATGGAAGTGGCTAAGGTTGGGTGTTTCATCATTCGTATTCATAACCCTGGCCAACCCAAGCCAGCAAAGCTCTCTAAACAGGAGAGAGGGAGAAACATAAAAATTTTAGCTTTTTTGTATTAAGCTTTTTTACTTTCCACTGGACCATGTCAGAAGTGGTACGGATAGAATGTGGCACTTTTTAAGGACGCAAACATCGATCGACAGCGGATAAAAAACTGCCCCGACTATTCAAATTTGGCGGGGGGGGGGTTCAACCGTCAGTAAAAGATTAAAATGTATGATGATGCTGTCTGTTCTTCAGCAAATTATGGCTGTTCATCTCCTGTTCCTGGCAATCGCTTGTACAATATGTGGCGGTCAAGATATTAATTATGAGACACTGAGCGGGTTCGGTCCCTATTTGATCGACTATAGTTCAGAAATGTTGGCCAATATGCTCCCATTGGCGGAAATGAAACTACGTACCGGCGGCGATTTAACACTCAGCGATGAAGAATTTGAGGTAAGTGAAGAAGGCGAAATGCTTACGAATGAGAGAATTTCCACGTGAATGTGATTGATTTGCAGGTGGAAAAATACATGCGCCAGCAGAGAAATTATATAATTTTTCAATATAATGCTGATGGACCCCTTTATAAATATCTCGACTATGAACGTATCAATCTAATGAGAAGCACAAAACTTTACGAACTGTTAAAAGAAATGCCGAAGGGAGCTAATCTTCATCTGCATCTGAAACTGGCTGGCGATTATAAGCCACTTCTTGAGCATTTGTGGGATAACTATCGAGATAGACTATATGTCAATTCAACTGGCTTACAGCTGTCTTTCGAAAATAAAGCCAGTTCTGCACCCTTGGAAACATTTACGAAAGATACGATCGGCGGTGAATGTAAGGTATCACTTGACTCAAATGACTGTCGAACGAATGTCGTGCAATACTTTCTCGACTACTGCACATTTGGACCCGGCGTACAAAAAAATTTAAACGAGAACAGTGCTTCCAACGCATGGTCCCTTTTCGAGCAACGCTTTGGCGTCATAAAGGACGTGCTCGACTGCGTCACTATTAGTGAATGGTACATGGCAAACGTTATCATCAATCAAAGTGCGTCTGAAAACGTCGACTATCTGGAACTTCGAACCTCGCTGGATAAACTTTATACAATTAATGGAACAAATCAGACAAGTCCATTAAAAGACATTAAAAAAGAGTTAATTGCTTACAAAACAGGACTTGATGAAGGAAATAGACTTCAGAACAGTGTGAATAATCGTTCTGTAGATGCAACTTTAATACCAACTGCCAGAAAGGAAAAGTCTTCTCTCGATATACAACAAGCGATGGCCGATGCTAGCATGGCCTGGAACTACTGGAAAGAAGCACAAAATGATAGTAATAGTAACGTAAGTTGTCTTTACTATTCACTCTGCACGTCTCTTTTTCGTTTTAATGTAAATAAGTTATAAATTTCAGCTTATAAGAACACTAGGCTTCGATTTGGTAGGTCAAGAGGATGTCGGTTATTCTTGGGATTATCAAAACACTCAAAATTATATATTTGGCAACGCTTCTAAAGCTGGTCAGTATTGTCCAATACATGCGGGTGAAACCAACTGGGGAACGAACTTGAACCGCGAAGTCGACCAGTCTCATGTTCCAAAAGATGAGAACGCATTCAGCCCTGATAGAAATCTGTTGACGGCAATACAAAATTCCGATGTGGTGCCTCGAGTCGGTCATGGTCTGGCGCTGGCGCAGCATCCAATGTGGATCGAAGCAATGCGCGCCAGAGGTCAGTGCGTGGTTGTCATGATGCTATCGAATCAGATGCTTCAATATGTTCAAGATCTTCGACGGCATCCACTATCCGCCATGATCAACTCGGGACTGAAAGTAGCACTGAGCACTGACGACCCCGCTATGTTTCAAATAAATTTCAACGATGAATTTATCGCCGCATTCATCTCGGCAGATCTGGACCTTGCCGCATTGAAGGCGATGATTATAAACTCATATGACTGCTCGCTATTGAGCCAAGATGAGAAAGACAAGAAGATAAAGGAATGGACAATGAAATGGGACAATTTTATCAATGCTAACGTTCCCACTGCTAGAAGTTACGACCCTTGTGTAAACGTTTCGCAAGCTGACTGTTACAAAGTATGGAATGATTCGGATGAAGCAGCGTTTCGGACTTACAAATCCTTCCATAGCGTTGATTCAGATGAAGATATTTCGGCACAAAAAAGCATAGCTTGTGAACCAGGAAAAAAATTTGTGATTCCGCAAGCCACTTGTATACCTATTAAGAGTAAAGCAAGTCATCTGCATGTAGAGAAAAAATTTGCGCTGTCAGCTTTGTTGATCATTTTAACAACTAAATTTTGAATCATGACTTTTTGGCAGAGCTTTTCATGATATAGTAAACGAATGTAATGATGTGCTGCAGTATGAGCGCTCTGTAGCTTAAGTGTTAAGACTTGTTTAGATTGGGTCAACTTAGCTGTGTTGCTATTTATCAACATCGTTGCCTCTTTTTACCTTCATTACTTCTTCTAATACAGGATATAGGAAAAGTACTGGCAGTCATTTTTCAGAGGGCCTTTTCAGGTTTCTTTTTCAAAATTTTATACTACAGTTAAACTCTATTTTGTTGGTAGAAAATGTGAAACTAGAAAATGGATAATTGACATAAAACGGTGGGTAACAATCGTAGAATAGGTTTGAAAGGAAACCTAAAAACTCCCTTTGAAAAATGACTGCCAGGACTTTTCAGACACCCTGAACTTTCTACAGGGTGGCCCAAAAAACTATCACTCGATCATAACTTGCTTCAAAAAGGGGAGTTCCGGCTTGAAATTTCAGATGGAGATGTATCTAGTGATGGGCTGCTACTAGACCAAGTTTGGTCTCATAAGATCTCAGGGTTTCGTGGTGGGACCCAAGTAAGCCAATTTTAGTGAGCTTTAGATCCAGCCTCATTCACCTCGACAATCCTAAATTTCCTTAGTGCCGTGTCTTTCATTAAATAAAATTTGAATTCCGAAACTCTCTTTTCTTGAGAAAACAATTTTTACGTACTTTTACAAACCAGCCTTTAAAATTTAAATCTAAATGTGAAGTAGTCTGTGATCCAACACGAAATCCCGAGTTCTCATGAGATTAAACTTGGCCCACTATTAGCTCATCATTAGAGGCATCCCCACCTGAAATTTCAGATCGGAACACTTGTAAGCGAGTCATGATCAAAAGGTGATTATTTTAGGCCGTCCTGTAGTATGCATTAACTCTTGTATTTGTATGATTGATCATTTTTGTTTGATAAAAACTAATGACCTACAAAGAGTCTAAGAGCAAAATACCTTCTAAATGCGCAGCCTCAGCAAAAGTTTGAATTAAACTTTTTGTTGAAGCGTCGAGCGCGCTGGGACTTTGTGAACTTTTACAGAACAACCACTCGCAACTTAATCGCCGTCTGGGACCCAGTCTGAATAACGTTAACTGATTCACGCTGCTGGGATATGGCTACGTCCAACGTCTTATGTTATTTGAAAACTGCGAGTCAATTAGAGCGGAAATAGCAAAAAAGAAATACTGACGATAAAATAAAATATACTCGCCAAGCTCTTTTATTTTTCAGCGAAATTGATATGATTCATTAATAGTCAGTTTGAAGATGAATGCAATATCAATATGTCAATCTGAATACTCTGCTCTTCGATTTCGTTCCCATCATCAATTAGATTGGAATTTTGGCAGCAGAAACAGTACCGATAAGCGATCATTTTTGTGATTAGTGGGACAGAGCTGAATTTTTCGCTCAGTCAAATGAGCTTTAAATGTTCGTTTGAAGTAGAAAAATTAGAATTTCGAGTCTAAAGAAGTTCAAAATTAGCTGCTTAACAGTTTTTCTAAAGTAACTTTGGCACAGCTTTTCCATCATATTTCGCAACAGATACTATTTACATGACTGCCATCATCCAGACACTTAAACATTAAAAAACCCAGAAACTCGACAAGTCACAGACAGCGGATCGTATGTATAAAGTAATTTTATAAGCAGTAAGTATGAGATCAATGTCGCATAGTATACAATGCGAAAAACGAATATCAATGCTGTTCCACTAAGATTTAGATCGTGCGGGATACATCGATGTTTGGTTATCATAGACGACGTCAACTTTGTGAAGCCATCGCCCTTCAATCATCAAAGAAAATAGAATCGAAGTAAAAATGGCTCTGTCACAAACTTTTTCCAATGCCAGTCTATAGGGACGGGCGAATTTTAAAGTAATGATAGCATTTGATAAAGGTATCAACGGAAACAAGCAAATAATCAAACGCGCTACTCCCACTGAAACTATTTCAGAATAGAATTCAAAGAGTATCGAGATAAGCACTAATGGTGAACTAAAAATGAATGGAATAACGGTTATCCATTTCGTCAAAAGTAGAACATGTTCTGTTTCTTCGAGAGTTTGCTTTGTTTCGCCAGATAACAAAAGCTGAGCAGACATTGTTTTGACCCACGACGATATTTTTCTATAGAACACTAGCAATGGAAAGTTAGAGAGGGAGAATACACCAAGTATACTACAATAGTAGTAAACACGAATAAAGACATAGTCTGCCGACTTTTTTCTGTTAGTACATATACCGGTACAGTGTACACCCATTGTATCGAGTATGATAAATGGTAGCTGACACATAATTTCAAACGCCCAAAGAACCAAAATCATCCAAAAAATTCCTTTCCTCGAGAAGGCTCCAAACAAATATCGGGCCAGCTTCTCTTGTTGGCGGCAGACAACCACATACCGGTTTAAGGCTAAGAATGGTGGGATGCAAGTACTCAGAACGCCAAATGCAGTAACGCCGATCCCAATTACTTTGCACAGCATTTCGCTAAAAGTTATAGCGTAATTTAAGTGAAGAGAAAGACAGAACATTAAAAGCGCATCGGATAGCGCTAAACTTCCAATGAACATATTGGAAGGAACCGCTCGAATTTCTTGCACTCTTACGGTAGCGGTGACTATGAATATGTTGAGTGGAATGCCAAAAACACCGACAATGGCGAACCAAATACCGACGAGCAGAGCCGATGTCGGATCAGGATCGACGTATTTCGCTTCCATTGACGAATTATTCATTTTTTAAATTTAATGAAATGAGCAGCGTATTTTCAGTCTGGTCTCGATGACAAGCAGATTGCCATAAGGTGATATACAGAGCTGCAAGTGTTTGGTAAGAACAGGATAAAAGGAATTTGGCTTGACTCGCCAGCGGTGACTATGGGGGGAGCCCGCTTCCTTAATTTCGGCAAAGGAGTTGAATTCCTCAACTACATTTAACCACATCCACTTAACTTTTAAAAGTAAATTTCCGAAGGCGTTATTCATTGCAGTGTTAGATATTTTTGTGGAGTACCAAAAAATAAATTTGCAAAAGTTCCGTAAAACAGTGCAAACAAAGCGTTAATGAATAGTCCGCTGTTCACTTCTTTACACATAGAATAGCTTCGTTCCTAAAGAGAATGAAATAATGATAGTTATTATTATCATTAACGTCACAAGAGAAAGAATAGGACGGAGAAAATTAAGTTAGCTTAGCAGGTACTACAGTATTTTGAAAGCACCTTTACCACTTTAACTAAACACACACGTAAATATTGTACCTGGTTCAATTCACCCCGTTTCCCCTTCAATGTCTTTAATAACTGTTTCTGACACCTTGTGAGCAAAATTGATGAAGTGTATAACGACTGATCAGTGAACAAATGTAGAATGCTTTCATAAAGGGGTGAAAACAATGATCTCCTAATTATTATATGATTGGCACATAAGCAACTTTGAAACAAAGAACTGATGCGCTATTAATATAGCGCACGCAGTGCTCATTTTAATGAATCCAAGAATTTTAACTGTCATGCGATGCTTTAGCAGTCACGACACTATCATTTCACCGCAGATTCAAGGGCAGATGTAGAACTCTGTCGTTATTGCCACTAGCAGAAAGATGTACGGAATCTCTCATTAGTAGTATACGCTCGCTGCTCCCTTTCGCGAAGAAAAAATAATCGAGACAAGAATTTATTTGCATTCTCCATTTTATGAGCCAAACTACCTTACACGGATAAAGAACAATCAAAGATATGGCCAAAATTCTTCTTCAGTAACAGGTCGGCAAAGGAAACACCGTAATATCCATTGATACGACACAGTAACTCCGTACATATCATTGTAGCATCCGCATTCACTTTAAGAATGAATCGTGATTGATCGACTTTAATTTATTTGACTGCTAAAGAATAAATGTCCTTTTTATTGTTTTGCGCTTATAGCAAATCAAGGTCAGATTGTAGTAATAATTTACAAAAGCATCGCTTCGTTTCTCGCTAATGGTATTCCACTTAGCATTACCACTATTTGCATTTTATGCGTGAATCTTTACCGTGGCGAGAACAAAGCTTTGTTGTCCTTTTACTGACGAAGAAGCTCTGACTATACAAACTTTAAAACTTGAAGCTAAGGAAGACTTTCTTTCATAGTGACACAATTTTTCTCATTTTGATTTCTGAGTGAACGGGGTTCACCCAGCCGTAGTCAAAATTGCTGTCAACGTGTTCGACGGCAAAGCCAAAGCCACCAACTCCACCAGACGCGTAGTACCTTCCATTGAGGAAGAAAATTGAGCAATGATCGTACCACCACGCTCTGAAACGAAGAATGATATTTTAGGCTAAAAATTAAGGTATTTTTCAATTTTTATTATTCTGATACTGTCCTGTCTAGGAGGATGCTGAGGATAAAAATATTTTCCCACATGCCAGCAGGTCGACCCGAACAGTCATTAAAGTTTCTTCGTTCTTACAAGAGAATTTTGAAATATCGATCATACTGAAATTTTTTTCCAGGGACACTAAATCAATATGAGAAACATAGCGAGGCTTTCCAATGCCGTTCGCGCATCTTCCGAGTAGCCCGCCTATCTTTTGTTCGCAGACGGCAATGGACATTTTTTACGCGTCTGCGGTATCTTTTCGACTATGCTTACGCTTGATTTTAAAAAAATTTTCATTGATGATTCGTTATTTTTACAAGATACAATCTTGAGGATTGAAGCAGAAAATAATTGCCTCACCCCATTTCATTGATACGCGCGCAGTTGATGTCAGGATTTGGTTGATTGTTGACGTCGACAGTTGTGAAAGCGTGGTCGTTGTTAAAAAAGTAGAGCGGATCGCTGTCGGTGCTGCTTATGTTTCCCGCAATGAAAGGTGAAATATGAAGGCGGTATTTGTTAGCTTCATTTTCAACCTAAATATGCCGCTTTGACTGATTGAAATAACTAGCAGATACGTTATTCAGAGATCAATTTTTTTGCTACAGACTAGCAAATGATTCTTGAAAATAAAACGTCGCCTTGCCAGATTAAATTTCCCTTAAGTAGCAATGTAAGAAAGAAGTATGAACATTATTGATGGGAAAGTCTTGACGCAAAAATAAAAGTCACCTTTTCAACAGTCAAATCTTTTTCAAGTAACTTTCTAATTGCAACCCCGCCCAGATGGCTTAAAAGATCAAAGTAAGCGCAAATCAATTTCGCGAAAAAAGTTAACAATCAGTTGAATGATCTTACCCTGAACGAGCCCCATTCACCGAAGAAATAAGAGTTAGCGCCCGTCTCGTAATCGCAATGGTACGTTCCGCCACCGGTTCGTAGACAATGGTTCCCATACAAATCAATTCTCAGTTTATTGTTGGAATCTTTCGTGCTCAAAGCATTTATGCGATCGAGACCGAGCCAATAGTTTCCATTAATGCCATTATTGAATCCTGCCTTATACTCTGCCCAAGAACGATTCCAGAAAATTGTATTATTATTTAAACGTCTAAAATGAGATTGTTTCAAATTGCGTCTGTGGCTAGATTTTGTCAAACATCATCGAAATAATGACATAAAATGAAATCTTATTTCTTCTCGAGGCTCGTTAGTTACTAAAATTTC
Organism: Plectus sambesii; assembly: GCA_002796945.1. Taxonomy (NCBI): domain Eukaryota; kingdom Metazoa; phylum Nematoda; class Chromadorea; order Plectida; family Plectidae; genus Plectus; species Plectus sambesii. The sequence goes on from NIUQ01001595.1 coordinate 20,992, forward strand.
TTAATCGTTGAGCTTTGTATAACTTAACTTGAGCCCTTCAAAATGATTACCTTTCATAGTCTGGTTAATTTCCAGAATAAGTAATTCAAAGATTTAAACAATTGCTTCTCACTTCGAAAGAGCCATCGGCGATAAAACAGCATAACTTAATTTTTGAATACTCTATAGCAACATCCCGTTCTTACTTTTTTGTTTTTATATGCTTATATTTTGGTGACCCGTATGGCAAAAAATAATATTCACTTCCACAAATTAATAAGGCTGAGACCCTTTGCTACCATATAGCCAAAATCAAATTATATCACAAAAATCAAAGTTTATTTGCTATTTCTAAACCTAACTTTCATTAAAAATCCTGTGATGAAAGTTCTCGCGTATTTATGAAGGGGATTACATTATGGAATTACTTTTGAAAAACAGTCCAGCCGCCCCCGTCTGTCGTCATATCGCACCATACGTCAAATGGATCAGTGCCAGGTGGGTAAATCCGATAAACGCCGCTGGTGTTGTTTCCATTCAAATAAGACCAATCGTAGCAGTCCGTTGGCGTGGCTGTCGGTTGTAGGGAGTGCTTGCAGACAAAGTATTTCTTTACTTCGCAGTAGTCAGTTCGCCATTGCCCATTTGAACTAGTCAGACTTGATACACATGGATACAGTAGGCTCGGTTCGCCTATGAAACAATTTTACTGCGTTAAGATTGTGCAGGTACTTGCTGTCATATATTTAAACTGGATTGGTTTGAAATAAATTTGATGCCCTTGCGGCAGCAATGTTAGAATTTTCAGTATTTCCGCCGCCAAAAATACCCTCTAAAGTCCTTTCCTGATCTTCTTGTCCAATCGGTTTCTTTGCGCGATTTCTTCTGATTCAACATTTTACGAGCAGACAGCGCCGCGTGAACGCGCCGTGATAATCGGTAGATCATTCGCCTGTCACCGCTGCAAGCCTACGTCACCCGCTCCGCTAAACGGTTCTCATCGTTCCCCGTGGTTCATTCAAAGGGCACACAGTTTCCGTTGAAAACGCCCCTTTCACATTTACTCACCTGCCAGCCAATTGGTGTAAATACATGGTTGTCGATCAACCCATGAAAATATTGCGTCCTCCCTGTCTCCTTTAGCTCCAATCCAAACCTCATCATTTGCTGCACTGTTTCCGGCGATTGCTGCAATTTGCTTACTCTTAAAAACAACGGCACACTGTGGTTAAGGTAACAAAATGTCGCAGTTAGTGCACATATGCCATTTTCACTTAAATATAAGGATACTTTGTATTTCGAAGAGGAAATTTTCCAAGTCAAATCAATATGATAAATGTCCTGTTTGAACTGGAAAATGTCCTAATTAAAGTGAAAATAATGTGTAAATGGAGAGTCGTTGATGCTCATAGACTCTTTGAAAGGATCACAGCGTAATGATGCACTTTGCGCAGAAATCGTTTTAAAAAGAGGAAATGCTGCACAGAATTATATTGGTTTAAGAAAACCGGACGAGATGCTATATTGAAATCTGAAAATACCTTTTATGACGTCCATCTCAGACGAGGATAAAATGGAAGCCAAGTGCGAGTTTGGTCCCATATTTTGGCAGTAACTCTCCGCGTCCATCCAACTCATTTGTTGTTGTGCAACAAAGTAGCATTGTGAAGCATCCATCAGTGACGGCAGCCAACCAGATGGACACGAGTGAGCACCATAAATTACCGACGACAAAGTAATGAAACGAATAAGACTCAGCAACATGCCTGGTTCACTCTCCAAAATTCACCCTAAAAGCACGTGTACAATACTCACAGGTTGCAGCAAACAGTGGACTCATGCTCGGTGAACATTTAAAGGTAAACTTTACTTGTTCTGCTAAACGATAATTTATCACAATTGGATCTTAGGTCTGCAAAAACGTCCTCAAAGCGCTTATAATTCAAACTTATCCGAGATCATTTGAAATATCTCATTTAAGCACTATAACATGTCGCAGAAAACGTAACAATGAGCAGGTTTTCGCCAGCGGCGTGCTCAGCATGTGAAGCATTTTTGGCTGCATCAGTTACGCCTTGCTGATAACATTGAGAGTGCTATAGATAAACAAAAGGAATATGCAACGCAAATAGGAGTTGACGCACGCGTTTGCTGCTCAACGTCAGTTTTGTCTTTAGTTCCTTAAACAAATCGTTACAAGCATACAAAGCGTACATAAAGAGTACAGTGCATATATAAAAATAGCACTGCAACATATTCTCTGCACCACATTTATTATCATCGTTGATGTTTGCCACAACTTTCTAGAACAGTTTGCAATATTTAAACTGCAATTGAACTGCGCGCGCATTTTAAAGAAAATCAGGACATTTTCAACTTCGCGTTTTACGTAACGCACATCAGTTTTTATTTAGTTTCAAATTAAACTGCTAAATAAACGAATAGGTTTGCATTTTTAAGTTATAATGACAAAAAGTGACTCAAAAGATGTGACAATTTATTTCAGCAAAACTATATCTTCTCTATTTCATGTTGCGCGAATTAGTTAAAAGAACTGTCTTGGAGGCTTTTTCAGCTACCACTTTTGTCATATTGAAATGGCGTGCCATCGTAAAATAACGTGTGCTGTCGTCCACACTCCCATCGGAAAGCTTCACCTGTTCGCGTGCACGGCCGGACTTCACGAAGTTTGCCTGGCACAGTCAACTATCACGGATAATTTCACTTCCGAGGAAAAGTTGCAACTGGTTGTCATGGAAACGAAGGATGTCTCGAATAAAGTCCTGCAGGTAGAAGCGTGCCTACCATTCTATATCTATGTGGTCTATAGTTTATATAATCACGGACTAGTTTCTCACTAGTTTTTTTAATGCGCGCTGAATTTTAAGGCACTTATTTATGATTATTAACGAAAATGCCTGGTCGATATCGGTCCCCCTGTATCTCAGTTGATTCGTACGATTGCTTTTGCAAGATCCAATTGTAGCGCGGTATTCATCTTGTTCCACAAAATAAGGCAGCGTTTTCTTCCTAGATTTCTGTATAGCGCCGCCGTACGTGGCCGGAACTTACACCCCACCAACCGTCTAAATACAGTAAATTATTTTTACACCCCACTGTGCTGATTTGATAACGCACAATTTGTGAACACAGTGGGGTGTAATAATAATTTACTGTATTTAGACGGTTGGTGGGGTGTAAGTTCCGGGCACCCGCCGCCGTACAGGAACGATACGCCCTATCCGGCCGGATTGCGTTAAAGACGCCACACGCGCATGCGTCCGTTTACTACGGTATGCAGCGCCTGCGCCGTGGCATGTTTTAACGCAATCCGGGTGGATGGAACATATCGTTCACGTACCATATGTCGTTTGATTTTGCAGGAATCGTTCATCTGGCTACAGATGTACTTTTCTCGGGAGAAGGCGCGCATGATGCCGCCACTTTGCATGTCAACTGCCAGCGGCGATGAGAGTTTCATGGTCAAATGTTGGAAGACGCTTGAAGAACAGGTGCCATTTGGACGGACGGTAAGTGCAAAGTTTTTTTTATTGATGTATGAATGTATCTGGAGAAACATTGCGAGGCAAATTTCCTTGAATCTTCGATTATCATATAAAACCTACAAATTTGCTCCTGTTTGTCTCAACTGACGCTTGTTCAATCGTATTGACTTTTTGAACTCTATCTCTTCAAATTCGACATAGCCTTTATACTGTATATGCCAACGCTTGCAGCATGACAAAAGCTTTATTTGATTGTCTCATGTACGAAAATAAAAGTAATGATGTATGCACACTTTGTAATTTCGTCCTGCGATATTATGCGCGATAACGTTATATTTACGTAGTATTATTTATTCATTCAAAATAATAAATTGATACCTTCAGATCTTATTTTCTGAATTCCTATATTAAACCAATTATATAGCACACTTCAATCAATCGCTGTAATACTCAAAGAAGCTGAAAGTATTTAAAGTTACAGTAATATACACCAAGTGCAGGCAATCGTAATAGGACCCAGATAGTTTTAAAAACCACGAAAAGAGAACTGACGCGCTCCTTGCACAGTAAGTCGTTGCGCGTCACACTCAAAAAACTTTAAATCACATATTGATACAGCATTCTAAAATTACACTTTGATGACGCAGAGAAGGACAACAATTAAAACGCGCCCTATGTTAGACTTAATGTACTGAAAACATCAAACATAGGGCGTTTTAAGTATTTATAGGGCGCGGTTTTAGTTTTTTCTCGCAGAGAATCATTCTCCTAGGTGTGCTTTAATCGTTGTCACATGTCGTCTATTAGATCACGTACGGACTGCTGGCAGGCATGACAGACCGTCCCAAGGCGGCTCGCGCCGTTGGCCAGGCAATGCGTAGAAACAAGTGGATCCTGTTTGTGCCATGCCATCGCGTCATGCGCTCAGATGGATCTTTGGGTCAATACAGCGGCGGTGGCATTACGGTCAAACGGTGGCTGATTGACTTTGAAAAGAGCCGATAAAGCCCTCTCATTCTTACTGATAATGTGCAGTGTTCATTTTGATTGCTCTGAGTGGCTGTGTATAAAGTCAAAATTTCTTAGTCAGTAACAGAGAACCATGGAATAACGTAGCACGCTTAGTGGGAAAGACAACTTGAGCACATTCGCTGCAGCGCCCACGCTATTATCTCTACGGACTATGCATCGCTACGGGACAAGCACTTCATTTCTTTGTTACTAACTAAGAAATTATGGCTATGCCGTGTAGCTGTTTCAATTTATACGCAATCTTATTGGAGAGATCTGTGTCAATGGCTGTAAATATTTGGCGATTCATCCATCAGTTAGGATTCAAGCGAGACATCGTTATGATTGACAAAGATGAGCTCGCTTTTCGTTGCGAAATCACTGTTTCCGTAAAAAATTATGAACGGTTCTTTGTTTTTACGTTCACGAATTGACAAAATGCATTATTGGCTTATTGAGTTGCTTGCCTGTAATTTCGTGGATGTCTTCGAGCTGATGGAAAAACTGCAAGAACTACTGTAGGGTTAGAAATATTCGGTGGTACTTAATTTCGGTGAATGGCCCGGTGCGATCAATTCGGTGGTACTTAATTTCGGTGGTCGTCCGAACCACCGAAAGCACCGAAATTTAATACCACTGAATAATTTCTACCCCTACAGTAAGTAGCTACGTTTTGTAAACGTCGATCATCGTATTACACTTTCAAATACTGCACAACCTGTTCTCTTGATGCTTTATTACCTATTTTCAGTGAATGTGTCGTTTTTAATGAAAAATCCTTGCTTTTGTCTGCACTACGCGCTCAGTCCGAAACTACTATGCAGTCAACTGCGTTATAACGCCTGGCTCTATAAAGTCGCTGGCTTTATAACGTCGCTTGCTTTATAACGTCGGTCCTTGGTTGGTCCCGTGTACTATGTTTTGTACAGGGCTAACTGCCTCTATAACGACGCTGTCTTTATAACGTCGGTCTTTGGCCGGTCCCTTGACCGACGTTATAAAAGCAGTTGACTGTATAAAGCTATATGTTCTGCAAAGTTTTACAGAACTTGCATAATTTATTCTGGCGGTGGAACGATTACAAAGCATTTTTCACTCCTGAAGCATTCGATCGACCTATTTCTAATAAAATTATTGCTCATATCTGCGTGAAGCAGTTACAGCAGTAGCATGCGTACCACTGATCTTCGGGAGCGTTTGCGCTGCAGAACGGTGTCCATATGTTTGTCTATAATTTGCAGACGACAGACCGTTTGAGCGGATGCCGCTTTGGCGATGTTTGCATTTCATTATTCCGCTAGCGAGCAGCAGACAAAAGACAACAGCAAAAATGATTTTTTAGTTGATATCTAAAAATGACAGATTGGTTAGCGTTCGCAGAATGATCGACAGCGAGTCACATTTAACAATGTTACGTCTGCCAAGAGGCCGTTCGAGTTGGTCGTTGCCCGCCTACATATGCGATATTCTGCTTCGTATGGCACTGTCAATTTAGACACTGCTCATAGCCTCCACATGCTAGTCAAGGTCAAATGACCCTTATCCGCTCTCTACCCATTTAAGCGACGCTTGCATTATCCCAATTGAGGCTAATTTTCACTTTTTCGGCGGAGTTCGCCTGCCTTGAGGGTCGTAGTGCCATTTTCCATAGTCTCGCCCTCTCGCGCGCTGCTCTGCCAACTCTACTGCTCATTAAGTATCAACTGCCTCTATAACGTTGCTGTCTTCATAATCCTTTAGCCGGCCCTTTGACGCGCACTTTAAAGCCAGAGTTGCCTGCAGTATAGTCTGGGTCCTGTAGGTAGTCTTTTCACTGCAAGTGTAGGTCTCCGGCGTACGCTACAGGTTACGAATGTCGAATGTTCAGAGTTATCAGGAGTGTAAATTGTATTTATTAGAATCTGCTCGTCTTAAACGGCATTGCAAAGATGGTATCAATAATTCTATACCTTAGAACTGACTTTTACTAAACTTGAGGTGAGAAAATGTAAGTACTTAAGCATAGTGGATTGGTGTATCTTTGTCAGTACTTCGCAGTATGGATTTTTACTACTGAAGGAACCAATCACGCGAGCGATTGTTTTCTAGAACGAGTAAGCTTACTTGGTAAAATTCGATTCAACTGGACGAGTTCGGAAGGAATCGGCTTACACTGAGTTAGTTACACCTTGTACTTCAAAAATAACCCAACTGACCAACTTCCCTCCAATGCTTATCACTTTGCTCTCTATCACAATATTTCAGATGATAATGCGTACCCTTAGCACCAAAGTGTTGGCCATCTTTCTGATCATCTTGGTCGTTGGGCTCGGCTTCATGGAGGCCCATCCGAGGTCGGCATCGCTGACTCGCCGCCGCGCTTTCCACGCTCAAAGAGTGCACGCTCAGAGAGAAGAAACGCGCCGCAACCGAGCCGTTATGCTTCGCAGAGGACGAGAGCGCGCGCGCGACGTTCAAGCCCGTCGCCACCGGGTACGCCACCACGCTCCTCGGCACCATGGAGCTCGTCTTCGAGTGTAAATCAAGGACCCAAATAAACCTCGCGGCATGAATCAGTGGCCATTTATGAATCTTTTTATCCCAATTATATAATCACTGACCACATTCTTTGTTCAGTTAGATCACATAACCTTCTCTTCGCCGATGTTTGATTCGGTGCACGTGTGTGGGAGTGGTGTTTCGATCTCGGATTCTGCACTTATACCAGCTTTCTCTCGGAAATAACATTAAGGTTGGGTTGTTCTGTAGTACTTGTTTGATCCTACAATGTTTACGAATATAGCTTCTGTTGTGTTTTCGATTTGACAGACTTTTTCTCTCCGATAACAAGTTGAAATAAAAAGATACTACGAAAATGTAACTCATCAACAATATTCACACGCTTCTCGTTCAACGTTTCGTACAAGGTTGATATAAAGAAAAAAGAGGCGATGCTTGGTTTGAAACTCTTTTATCTTACACGATGCATTTGCGCCCAAAAGTTATCGTCAAAAAAATACAGGAGTGTACATCCTCTCTTTGATTTATGTGTTCCGTCCAACGTTGTATATCGAAACGACAAGCAGCATTCCACAAATGCTTAAATGTAGTGAAGTTATCCCCGCAACAGCAGCAAGGTTAATGACATTAAAATGTTCGCAACCGAGTAAATTATTAAGCAACAAATATCAACACGATCGAACACCTTTGTCCACAATTCTTTCCTATTTTTACTGAATCGACGTTCCGTCATCGCCGTCGCTATCGATTGTAGGTAGCGTTTGCATTTCATTATTTCATTGAGAAGCAGCGCCCGCCCCAGAATC
>NIUQ01001596.1:0-28724 GCA_002796945.1 Plectus sambesii
GAGGCCAAGAATATAGTTGCCAGATAATTGTGTTTGTGTTCATCGATAAGCTTGATGAATATCAGATCAATTCGAATATTGCTTTTAATATCCGACAAGCGCCTCTCCACTTAATTTCTTGTAACATACAAACTTTCGTCAACAACCAACATCAATGCAAAGCTGACGTAGTCGATTCAGAAAGACTTTTCTTGGCGGTCGATTAAGAGGCGATACAAATGCATGAGCAAGTTCGAAACGTTGATTAGAAACTGTAAAAACATGCGCCAAAAAAGAGCAAACACTCTGCTTGCCAAGAAAATAAATCGCAATTACTTGCGACAAGCAGCGGCGGCGTGTGCTAGGCCGGCGGGCTGGCACTCGAAACGAGCGAATGGGTTAGAATCTCGAGAGGAAGTGCGCGTTAGCCCCGACGCACGGCAAGTCGGCTTTTCGGGCGAAATGGACGATCGCGCAACGGTCGTCGTTTGTGTGGAGTCGTTCTTGTCGAGCTCGTCCAGCAAGGAGACGCCGCCGTCCCCATTTCCTTCCTTCTTCGACTCGATCTCGTCGGTCGCCGGGCGCGGCTTCTTGAACGGATTACTGCTCGCGCTCGAGCTGCGCACCGCCGAAAAGTACGGACTTCGCATCGCAGTAGCGGCCGGCGACTGACTGCCCGCGCAGCCGCTACCCGATTCGGCGCCAGTGTCCATCGGCAGCGCGTAGCCGTAGATCTTGAGGATGTCGTCGTTAAACGACGACTTCGACGACCGTCTCATCAACGGCGCCGAGCCGGGCGGCGGTTTGGCCGGGCTGTTCCTCAACCGCTTCTGCGGCGCCACGCGCTTCACTGGTGAGATAGCGCCGAACGCGCCCAGACTGGACGAATGAGTCGAAGTTGGTTTCAGGGGCGAGCCGCGATTGGGCGATTCAGAGAAGCTCTTCGGCGCGCGATTAGAATTCCACATCGACCACTCGGGCAGCGGATCGGGCAGACGGTAGTCGTCGACGATCGCGCCGCTATGGTCGCGATTGCCCAAGGCGAACTGAGTCGCCTCGTCGTCCGACAGAATCTTGCCGGCGTAGGGTAGCCGCGTGTGGTCCATCGGTACGCCCTCCTTGTCGTTTTCGTAAGGATTGAGCGGTAGCTGACACCGCCTGCGCGGGTCGAACACCACCTGATGCAGGAATGTGTTCTCGGCGCGAACAAAGTCGCTTATGAAGTCCGAAGTGATTTTCACCGAGAGATTCAGATAGCGCGGAATGCGAGGCAGCGCCTATAATGAACGATAATGCAATCGATAGAAGACAGCTATCGACTGATTGAAGTTTATCACAGTCACGCTTAACAACCGCATAGAAGTATCATTAAATTTGTAATGGAGGTGAATATGAGCATTAAAGAGTGCTTAATATTCGCCTACCGGCATGAGCGAAGGAAAACGGAAGCCTACCATAGCCAGATCTCTTTCAGATGTCTTGGCAAAAAATTCGGACGCTTTTTTGAGACCGACACCAGGCAGACCGGTCTCGAGATAGTCGCAGCCGGTCAGAATGCAGATGCGACGAAACTTGACGAAGTCAAAGTTCTCGCCCGACAATGTGTGACGCGTTTGGCAGGACGGAAGCATCGCTTTGTCGTAAATCGTACAGTCGCCCGATGGCGCTTCTAGTTTGAAGATTACCTGAAATGCGAAAACGGTCACGTTTTCCAATCGAGACGCAATAAGACCAATTTTCTTATCATTTGTTCGAACGTTTCGAGGGTATAGCGCTGAGCACTTTAATCTCAATAATATACAGGATATTCTAATAGAATTACTCAAGATAACTTCATTTTGTTACTTCGGCTATTTGATGCAAACAATAAGAAACGGAAAAAATATCGCTGTTGCTCATAGATATAATCTGTAAAGCATGCTTGAAGATTGAATGGACAATCACCGCGCCGGCAAATGCTCAATTTCCCAACTGCAATAATGTCATAAAATTGACCCTTGATGTGCGAGAGCTTGATGAGGAGCACTTTGATTCTCATTTTGGCAGTGAGAGAGTCACATAGAGTGAGTACTTTGCTAATTTTGTAGACTAAGTGTACTTGACGTCCAATACATCATGGTTACCTTTTCACAACCGTACACGATGAGATCGGAATCTTCGGTAATGACGGCATGGACGAGCTTCTGCTGCGACAGGTAGGCCAACTGTGCGTCCGACTCGTAAGGGGCCACTATCACATCGACGTTGTTCAACTTTCGGCAAGCCTGCAACCACCCCATATCCTCAAAACAATCAAATTCTTCTCAGTAACTGCTTGCGCATTATAATATCACAACAGTTATCGTGTGATTAATGAGAACTTCGATCGCCTCTAGTTGAAAGGAATGTATCATACATTTTTTCAATTACGTATGACAAACTACTTAGCGATAAGTTCGTTACGATGTAAGTAAAAAAAATTCGCAGCCAGCTAGTCATAGGTGGCTAAAGACACAATACGTTCGTCACTTTCAGCTTGTGGCGACAAAAGTTTCCTTTAAATAAGCTGCAACATATTTATTGTGTTATATTGCGCTTCTCATTGCTGCCCATCAATCAGCCCAAGTATCACAAACTCATCACGCTCTTTATGGCTTAGTCGTAGACCTGTAACCAAAGCCTAAGCCTCCCAATACATGGAAAGTCGGGAGTCAATTTCGCATTTTTGAACTCGCCGCGACCTTCCCAAACGCTATCTAACATTTATTTAATTGCATGCCTTATAACAATATAATAATGACCTGAATTGTGCGATGGACCATTTTGAAAGTGATCTCGGTGCTTTTGCGGAAGAATTCGTAGGCCTCCGCCGTTTTTCCTTCAGCCAACAAGGCGAAACCACGCGCCCGGTTGGCGTTGCGCTTTTCGCGACGACCGTCGTTGATGCCCTTCTTGGCCGGCACCGAGCGCCCGTCGAACACCATCACCACGTGGCAGTGGTGCATGAGCAACATCTGCACATACTTCAGCACGTAGGCGACGTAGCTGAAGACGACGATGGCGTCAATGAGATCTTGCATCAATTAGTGCCGACGCGTTTATCGGAATCAAATTTCAAACCGCTTCCCAACAGTCCTCATAATACACTTTCAGAGCTCTAACTCGGCTGTCTTCGCGTCAAAATTACACTACGCTTCAACACACGGCAGCGACGCGAAACCGCTTCGATCACAGCGCGCCCATTCTTAAGCGTGGGCCGAATCACCAATCTTGTGCAATAACTGCGCGAATACATAGGAACAGTGCTTTTAAGCAGGTCTTGCAAATTATCGATTTTTTGTCCCACGCTTAAGAATTTGTGCCCAAGTCGTCGTTCGACATGGAGAACAGTAGAAGTACGTTGCGTGCGGAATATTTCTTTAGATTTTCTCTGTACTTCGCATTAGTCATTAATGAGACTTAATTCGAAAACATAATAAAACCTATGCGGATTAAAAAATAGTATTACAGCGCCACATAACTGCAATAGAAGGTTCACGGGATAAACCTCACCGCGTCGAGACCCAACGGCTCTATTCAGGGCATATGCGCGAAACCGGCTAAACCTCACTGCCTTAAAGAGAGTGGCCGGGATAAACCTCACTACCGTAAACTAAACTTATAATTCCGGGGAAACCTCAGGAATGTCAACGATAACAAGAGAGTTCGTTAAAGCTTATTTTGATGCGCAGTAAAGTCAATCGTTGATAGAAATGATCATCCCGTTTCGATGACGATCAACGAATCGATGACTTTGCTTTAATACTCATTACCACTGAACCACTAGTCTTTAACTCATCTAATTTCGGACTCTGTCGAAAAGCGCGACACGTCGTGTCCTTGTAAAATATAACATTTTTTTTAACTTTTCGTTCTCATTCATTTTTATTCATTGCATGCCCTTGATTTTTTCTCCATTATTTCTGTACAGACCTTTTACGACAAACTTTATCGCACGATCACCCGTGATCGAAACTTTCTTCACTTTTCGCAATAAAAATTTAAGCACTCTACGCTATCGATTTGTCCTCACAAAGCACACTGATACCAGTCACACAAAACACATTAAACGCTCTGCGCAATCGAATTCAATTCATTCCACTAATGAGTGAGCGAGTAGACATTCAATAAGCTTCATTTTTGTTTATGCGCCGTTAATTAAATTTTAGGGAAACATCGTGATGTTTTTATCGGGCGCGCGGTTTACAACGTAGTGAGGTTTATCCCGGCCCCCAGTGAGGTTTGTCCCGGCCCGTAGTGAGGTTTGTCCCGGGCTGCCGCGCGGCAGGGACTACAGTAACCCCAGTGAGGTTTGTTCCGGACACGCAATAGAATCGCCCAGCAGACGGCTGTTATAGCGGTAAGCGAAGTTGGGTTGCATCCAACGCAGGAATACTGTCTTTGTATGCAACTAATTCTTACCCCTCTCCCACTAGCAGATTCCACTTGGGGGAGGGGGGACCGATATTATCAAAGCACTTTCATAATTCAGCACAAAAGAACGACGAACTCTTGTCATAATTATCCCCTAAATGATGCGGCATGAGCAGAATCTCAATACTTTTGCAAAACTATTTTGACAATTGAAAACGCACAAGTCCGTCTCTTGGCCTTGCGCCAGCTTGTCCATGCAGTACACGCTTCCCTTATGCAGCAGACAGCTGACGTCGACGGCGATTGACTTTCCTTGGAACTCTTTGATTATCCCCTAAATCCAACGAAAAGTGTTTAAAGATAGATAGAAAGTAACTAACCTTGCGGCAGGCTTTCTCGACGAACGGAATCAAACCACCAATACCCATTTTTGGGAATTCTTTGACGCTTTTCCTATTCGATGAGATAAAAACGATGTGGATCGGCCTCGTCACACTCTCATTTTTTGCATTAGGTCTCTTTTTAAGAATATGATAATTCAATCACGGCTCTGCATATTCCAGTAACTATCTGCTAAGTGTACCAAATTCAATTTGATTTCAATCAAATATTTATTCTTTGTTGGTCTCAGTTTCAAAGCTGAAGTCGTGCGCGCGCACAAGTTACGGTATGCATATCGTCGTTGCGGAAATCAGGAGGTCAAGGATAAGTCAATTATAGCGCCACAAATCGTTCAGATCATTTATTATTTCAATCGTTGACAGCATTCGAAGCAAATATTTAAAAATATTATGTGCGCTCAAGTAGTCTGTGCGGTTTGAGGGCTCGCAATGCTGCAAAATCAAGCAATCTCTGCAGACTTTGTGAAATTTCTGTCCGTCTGCTTACACTCTAAGCAACGCGATAGCAATGCTTTTTGCTTGCATTGCTTAATGCTAGTCTCTTTATTCAGTTCAATTGTATTTACTATCCGACAGTTTAATTGGCAGCGATCCTCATCACTGCTATCCAAGACTTTGGCGCATCTCTTACAGTCGACTAAATGACACCGAGCCGAATCAGTATTCGAGGAAAAAATCGACCGTGTGGCTGGTGAGGATTTGCAGACGCGCTCAATTTTATTTTTTTGACATTCCCTTTGTTGAACTATTGGCACTTCATTTCCGCGGAATGTGGTAACGCCGAATGATGTCACCATATCTTAAAATGAAATGCGGACACTGATGTTGTTTCATATTTCAGTTGATTTAGTGTGCAGTTTTTAATAAATTCAAATATACATAATAGAGTGTATGTTAACAAATGGAAATAAAGCTGCAAATACAAATAAATACATTGTTTTCACTTTGTGATTGAGCACTTTCAAAATCAAATTGAATCTTCTCTTGAGTTAGCTTTTAGGAGCAGTACTTAATATGGTTTGAAAGTGTACAATTTAAAGGTGGAAATGATACATTTCCGACAGAATGCTCTGGTCACCTTGTACATATCGATAAAGGAGAGTCTGCACTGGTGAAGAAGATTACTTTTATCTTCCGATATTAATGTGTATTTCACAACGGTTAATCGAATTTCATACTTCAAGTATCAAATTCTTATGCAGTGAGCGCCACGATAAAAATATACATAAGAATGAGATCATTCAAAAAGTTATCACAATTCACAATGTTTGAGTTCAGTTTGTACATCAATACAACGATCTGGTAAAACACTGGCGCAATGGAATACTTAAAAATAATGCTAGCTATATATAGCGATAAGCGTCGAATGGGGTTTTAGTAGAAGACGAAACGACGTAATCATCGAAAGGAGGCTTGTTCGAATTCACTTGAGCTGCATCCCTGGATTGTCGAACTCTCCTTTCAGTGCTGCCTGTCGATTTTCCTTCGAGTTCATTCTTGTAGTTATCGAAATCACTGACGATGATATTGTTTTCTGGAACGGCGAGAATACTTCCAAGCGCCGACAGTCGCCCTTGGTTGGTACTTGAATCTTCGTTATTCTTTGAGTTCAGTGGGAACATCTCGCATGCCAAAACGAGGCTCGACAAAACTAACAGGCAGTTCATGATGCACGTCGTAGATACACTTGCAACTGACTCTTGATATCACCGAAATACTTCTCAATTCGACAGTCGAATGTCTGTCTGTCTTTGTCGCTTGCATTTTAAGGGACTGAATGAGGCTGACTCATTCATTGGACTTGGAAAATTTCAATACGGGGAAGCACCAGCGCGTCATTAGTGTTATTCACATAGCCGTAAGAAAAAGAAGTTCACAGTCAAACTCGAATGACGAGACGTACAATTTTTGTGTAAGAGTAAGGTTATGAGTGTGCAATGTGTCGCAATGTTTCAGAAAGTGGAGGTGTAGCGACTGTTCTCGGAAGGTGTCAACTGGGGGCGCCAACGCGGTTCTCTGACTTACCCGGGGAAAATGACGTAAAAATTTAGCGCGAACTAATGCGATAACTAGTTACTGAACACGCCTCCATTAGAAGCGTGGGAGCGCCTGCGCATGCATGCGGGCGCCTTGGATGAGACATATTTGAGCAATATTATGACATGTCATCAAAATGTCTGCCACATGCTTTGGTGCACATTATCAATTGCTTTGGAAGGTGATACACGACTGCACGCAGCCTTTGGGCTGTTATACTGTCCCCCACTGAGTTAAGAACAGCTCGGAGACACTCCACATTTTTATGGAGGTTGAGCTGCGGTGATCGAAAATTTTGCAATTTCCTTCGATCGATAACTCGTTGGCACACACATTTTGAGGTAAGAAAAAGAATAATAATTGCGTTATTTGCAGTACAGCGATCAAAACAAGGCAAATATTGCCAATTTTCTTCACGTAATACGATAACCTTGTTTGCTTTGTTTCATCGCAGCGGGGGAAGGTACATTAAATAAAGGCAAAGAAACGTGAGAGCAAGCCACATTTTATACTAGCTTGTGATCGTGGGCGGATAAGCGAAAGGTAATGGTAGTAGAGGAAACTTGTTCCGGTCGTGTCGATTACTATTCACTGTTGCTGGATGAAAACACGTTCTTTAATAGCAAAAAAAGACCTTTTTGATTGAACATTATAGTCGAACTGTACATTTGCTATAATCGTCCGAAGCGTTCCTAAAAAGTTATGGTTACATTGCGAGTGGCCATTTGGCCGAGCACTCCCCCATTCGATCCGTGGACAACCGAGTGCTTTAAAGATTTGCCGCAAAAGCCCTGCCCGAAACCGGGATATGACATGGAGCCGTTTTTGGCGGTCTTGAACAGTCTTGGTTGGTCATATGAATGGGTGTTAGTGGATGAAATTGGCGACGTCTTGGAGGATGGAAATGTTACCGGTGCTGTCGGCATGGTGTATCGCAAAGAAGTTGATGTCCTCGCAAATGTCATGCGAATCACGAGTGACCGAATGAATGTCGTCGACTTTAGCGTTCCTGTTCAATACCTGCAGCAAGTTTATTTTCTCGCTCTTCCAGATCAATTTCTCCAAAACAGCTTCATTTTGCGTCCGTTTGACTTCGATGCCTGGCTCATGCTATTCGCCATTCTAACTGCCTTTATGTTGATATGGGCCATTTCGGCAGTTTTGCAGCGCAAGTATTCATGGAAGCTTGCTTTGATTCGATCATTTAATCGACACGTTATCACCGTATGCGCGATGGAGTCGAAACGCGCTCACCGGCGACCGACTTATGTGTCTCAAGTGCTCAGTATCACATTTTTTGCACTCACCTTTGTGATACTCGCGCGAATCTATCAATCCATCATGTCGGGAATGCTTGCTGTTTCTCTAAAGAAGAAAGTGCCCTTCACATCGTCCAAAGAACTTGTCGGTATGCTGCTTTTTTAGGCACGTTTAGGTGCGCTGAGCATGCAGTTGGGCCGAGGAATTTTATTGGCAAATGTGCATAAACAAACATCATTAGCAAAATTTATTTGGAAAATGTTAAAAACGCGTACAGCGTTAACGTGACCACTTCCGCCAGCTAACATGGCCTCAGCACCCTATATTCTTTGTAGATGAAATTTCTCGAATTGCAGAATTGATCCGACAAGGAGCTTGGCATTTGATCTACCCAATTCCAAACGTATTGCCAGAGTGTACTGAGCCGACTTGCTCAGACCTGGAGAGTGCTCTGCTCACTAATCCTGTTACCATACTGCCTTTTGGACCAGAATTCGAAGAAAAAATCAACAAGCATAGACATGTCTACTTCGGCCAGCAGCTGAGCGATATTGTGGAACATCGCTTTAGCTTAAATCGTGATAATCGCCCATTGGGAGTTGTCATTCGAGACGATACTCTGATCGCATCTCCGGCTGGATTTGTTTTTCCCAAGAAGTCAGTTTATAGAAAAAAATTTAACGAGAAGCTCTACAAAATGTTTGGAGGAATCCATACGATCGTGCGCTCCTACGAAGATATGACACCCTATCCGCGAGCCGACTTAGCTCAGCGAACGTCGAGAGTCACAATAAGCATGCTGCATCTGAACGAATTCTTCATGGTTATTCTGGCCGCTTACGCAGGTTGCGGCGTAATATTCGCCCTGGAAATACTTCTGAACTGGCGCGTTACAACATCGTTCATATCGCCTAGCCCTTTACGAAGAAGGGTGGAAAACTGGATTATGCAAACCCAATCAGAACCAGACAGGGATATTAGCTCAAATATCACAAACCGTCTCAACAAAAGTGCATTTCCAGTTGGTTATCCACCTAATTGGAGAGTTCGTTCATCTTTATGTCATGTTCTTTCCGAATTAAGTACCGATTCTCGGCAGGGCGATGCGAATAATGTTGCTCCTAATTAGAATAAATATTATTGCATTGCGCATTTGCGCTAATTAGCATTATCAATATTTGAATGCGCACAGTTTATACAGCACACTGGCCTATGAATTCTTTATCATTCATAAATTTTCAGCAGTTCAACGGACTTGGAGTATTTTGTTTAATTCCAGTCAATCCTTTCCAAGAAAAATGATACTGTGTAACAATGAAAAACGCGTTCGCCCATATTTTCGGTCTTCCCTAACAACATTCGTGGAAGATAAACACCCTGAAAACGCGCTATTTCAGAATATTGTGTCAGCGAGAGCAGAGCGCAAATCGATTGATATCATATAATCGCACTTCAAATGATCAAACTGTTCGCACTTCTCATATCAGCACTGCACACGCGGTGGATATGATGAAAAGCAGAGCCTTGTACTTCGTACCCCAAAAATTAATTCAGTTGGTTTTAAAGTCGATTGACGTCGACGCGCGCAGGTGTTTAACATTAAACAACCAGTTTAAAACCGAATGAAATACTGTAGGAGCTCGTTTTGGCTCCTCGGTTGTAAAATTTTTGCTTTGCAATAAAAAATAAAGAATGAAACCGCAGTGTGCATTCTTTGTTCTGATATTGCCGGCATTGGTTATAGCCGGCTATCCGCCAATGAAGAAAGACCGTCCGGCAGTACTTCTGTTTCTCGGTGAGACAGATATTATTTCAGCGTATACATCGAAGATAGCGGAGTTGGTTATGCAATAAATAGGATCAATCAAGGATTTTTGGTAAACATATGATAATCTCCGCCCAAGCTTGTGGAACTTTTAAAAAATGTTTGAAGCCTTATACTGCTTTGCCCAAAAGGCAGAATTTGGAGTGAATACATGTTTTCTTCCGAGACTAATGGCATAAAAGTGTTGAAAGTTGAGAATTGAGGAATTTTGTTTCATATTCGCATTTTCATCGCTCTATTTTTTGGCAAAAAACTATGGTTTGATTCCCCAATTCTTAACACTTACGCAGCTTAAATTATGTCTCATAAGGCTTTGGCTGCATTTACAGACAAGCTGAGTACCGAAGGAAAGAAACAGCTGAACGATTTTTGCTCAAAAATATTTTCTGGATCGGCCCCTGATTGCAAAGCACCTGTCAGCGGAGGACTGCTCCTGCAATCATTCTGCCAGTACATGTGCGAAATTCAGAGTAAATTCTCACAGCTACAGAAGAATGAGAGATGGCTCAATTTCAAGCGAAACATCGGCGACACAGGTATTCTTATGTTTCAAGCATAGTGCAGCAATTTTCTGCGATACTGTTATTCGTAAAATCTCTGAACACTTTAGGCCATTCAATGATGCTCTCCTATCAAGATCCTGCGGTCGCAGCCCAAGAATGGCTGTGGAAAAATGATTTCTTTGATAATATCAACAAAGAATTCAAGCTGGGCACAGTTACGTTCAAGTTGGGCGATAACAAATTCTCCACTTGGGTAAGCGTTTGAACATTTGGCGTTCTGAAAAGAAAGTAATAGCAAACTAACGCTGAAACTTGTTTCTTTTTACTATTCTCTTTTCTCATCAACAACAATATAATCCCCCTAATTTTAAAAACACTTTCTTTAAAACTGCTTAGAGTTATCCAAAACTGTTATGTATTGGAATTATTTAGCTTAAGTTAAAGCCGCTTAATATTGCGGATATTAATTTAGCCGTGATCAAAAACTTTCTGTGCTAGTCGCAACAATGAGCACACAACAGTTTAATCTTATTTTCAGGCACTAGAGGAAATAACTAAACTTAGTAAATTGCTGCTACCATCAGTTGATAAAAATCTACCACCAATGGAATGCAACGTGGCCGACTTTAAACAGCGCATTGACCACCGTCCTTACATGGATGTGCGCGATCAGGGCTCTTGCGGATCCTGTTGGGCTTTCGCTTCAGTAAGTTGTTTTTGAGCTACCGAAAGCCATCCGATACCATACCAGACCGTACTATTGGTGTTGAGGGGCGCCTCCTCTCTCATCGATTGCGTTTGCAATAAACTTCATAACGATCGTGTCGCGCGTTTCGAGCGTATGTAATCAACTTTTTTCACGAATTAACTGGTAAACTAAATTCGGGTCTTACCACGAAACGATATGCTGCACGTTTGCACGCTTCCGAACGCTTCCATTTTCCCTCTCAGCGCGTAAAACTGCGCTTTCCATAGCGACAAGATGTTTGATTTCGGTACTAATTGAAGAATTTTTTCTTTAGCGATAATTCCGATTATTTTTGATTAAGCTAGGAGCATAATGCAATTGAACAAGCTTGAAGATCAACCTTATTTTTAGACAAACGCAATTCAAGGCGCGTACAGCGTGATGAGCAACAAGAAATCAATGAACTACTCCACTCAGCAACTTCTGGACTGCAGCGGAGCTCTTTGCAGTGGTGCCACGTTCCAATCCGCAGTCGATTACTTTAAAACGTCGTCGATCGGCTTGATTCCAGAGAGCAGCAAAGCGTATGTCGGGGAGGTACTGTTGACAAATTTTTCCGAAATTAGTGCGCCAAGCAATGAAACTAACTTTTAAAAAGAAACGCATCATAGCCGCTGACCGATTAAATTGTCAGCCTCGCTAGTTTTGTACAAATTCATCTTGTATTTGTCAGAGAGTACACAAATACGGAAAGATGTCGCATTACTGCTAGTATGAGAGATTATTTGACGTCCATTATTACAAGTAGCGTTCAAACTGCCTCATCAGAGGGACCTCGGCGGTATAATGTAATTCCTTTTTAACTCCTGGCGCGCTGATTAAAAGGAACGACAGCGCCGGCTTTATCATGTTTCTCATAATTATACAATACCCAGAAATCCTTCGTGTTCTTTGATCGGATCCTGGGCAGCTGCGCACAATGTTTTGTCCAGATATTGGGCCGGTTCCATAATCGTTTCCTAAAGTTAAGCAATTCATAACGATACTCAGCGCTATGCTTCATAATGGGCTTAAGTAATGCATACCGTATTTCTTCCAATAGACGCCCCCCTCCAATAGACGCCCCCCTCAAGCTTAGGTTGAAAAAATAGACGCCCACCCTCCAATAGACGCCCCCCCCCCCAAGTAATCGTCCCTCTTTAGGGTAATTAAAATGATAATCGCCTGTGCAGTGAAGGTCAATGCTGAACTCCCACTCAAATTCGACTACTGATATCGCACAATCCTTATATTTATGAATAATATTCTATGCTGAAGTAGCAATTAAGAAAAAAAGATACTCTCTCTCCACTGAACGCCATGTTCAAACATCGGTTGAAACAATAAACGCCCACCCTCCAATAGACGCCCTCCCTCCAATAGACGCCCCCCTCTAGCCTAGGTTGAAATAATAGACGCCCTGGGCGTCTATTGGAAGAAATACGGTAACTTAAGAATGACTTAGGAAACGATTATGGAACCGGCCCATTGTCTCGTCGTTTGAAGATGGGTATGTTGCGTTGTGCGGAAACTAGTCCACTGGGGCCGGGCGGATTTATTAGATATTACTCGCCGCAATCCTCAGCGGCGCCGCAGCCTCAGTCGCAAGGTAAGGATATGAATTCGTTCACGACAGCATACATAGTTTCCATGGTCTGATTAATATTTAACCGCCTCAAGTCCTAACCAACTCGTTTTTATCCCAATAGTTTAAGATGCTTACAAAGGCAAAATATTTATTCAATCTTTTCTGTGCAGGAGAAAAATCCCTCATGTTCGTCTGAGGGCACACCTTCTGATCTATTTCTACACGAATTTACACTATTCCACGCTAAAGAACCAAAGACGCTGATCGAAATTCAAGATTTGGAGAACCGTCTCATCTGCTCTCTACAGAAGGGACCCGTGGCTGTTGGCATAGCGGCTACCAACGAGATGACATTCTACAAGGAAGGCGTCTTCGACAGCGTCTTCGATTGGGTTGAATCGATCAACCATGCTGTCGTCGTCGTTGGATACGAAAAAGATCACTTCATTGTTATGAATTCGTAAGCAAATTTAATTCAGTATTTCATTTCAAGTCAATCCGAAAAAGTCATATAATGCAGCTAGCTCCCCATATAAAATAGTATCACTGAAATTGTAAAGAAATTGAATAATATGTGAGTATGCGCAATATTTTCCGATCAGTAAATAAATTAGGACCCACGAGCCGTTATTGGCCAAAATGAGCTTCTCAACGCATTCCTTTCCGTGACGCGACAGCATGTTTTGCCAAAATTCATGGTCGTTTCTTGATTTGCATGCACAATATATAGTATAACGGTGTGCTAAGAACATTTGGAGTTGTTTGCCTGAATTAGTCATCATTGTTACTTTCACAGTTGAAAATATTTTAAGTCCACTCAACTTTAGATACGGTAGCTCATGGGGTGAAAATGGCTACATCCGCTTGCCGCGCGGCAAAAATGCATTCCACATGACGGAATACCAATTCGCTCCGAAAGTCGTTCACAAGTACCCGCATTATCATCAGGGAATAGTTTATCGTCTCTACAAAGAGGCGAAAAACTGGCAGTCCGCCGAAAACCGGTGCAAGGAAGATGGTGGACACTTGGCCTCTATTCACAACCAGGAGCAAGAAGAGTTTATCCATTCTCGTAAGTACCTTTTCGTTTATACCCTTTCCGTTTTTACAAGAATGGTATCCTATTCAGAGAGGACATTTTCCAGTTTGACGTGATTATGAAAATGTCTGCTGTGGTTTCTCGAAGCTACCCTTATTGAATTGGAAAGTGTCCTAATTAAAATACAAATGGCATAATACCGCATTTCAAAAATACATTTTAAGCAAGCTTCAAGGTGTGTGTATGAAATAAATTTTCAGTTACAATCGGAGCTAACGCAAGCGTCTGGATTGGACTTAAAGCAAATAGCTGGTCCGACGGCAGCGAGATGAATTTCGGTCTCGTCTCATCAGCCTGCGCATCAATCAATAACGCTGATGGCGAAAAAATTACTGAGAGTAATTGTAATGATCAGATGCAATTTATTTGTGCAATCAAAGTCTAGAAATGAGCGTTACAAACTGATTCGACTAATAAAATTACGCAAACTACCGCTGAAAACCGATTCTGACAACCACGGGTTTTTAGGCAACATATTTGAGTAATAGTTTTGTCATTGTCTGAATCAACAGATGAATTTCTGCGTGAACTATATTTTATCAGCACTGTCAGCAGAAGATCAAATATCCAAAAAACGTTTATTTATCGTGCAGCCAGAGTAGTTTATAGTATTTGCGCGCAACTGATCTTGTGGATTAGGTAAGTATATAATTCACTACAATAATACTGAGGAAGTAAGTAATCACATAAGCGTGTGTCGCCAGCTAAGGACGGACGCTGTAGCGCTATTCAACTTCCTCAGGTCAATCAGATTTGCTGTTTTGATGTAGACCTGGTTCAGGGGGCCGTTGTAGAACGACGACGACATGTTTAATGTCAGTGGGTTACCATCCAAGGTGAACGACTGGAATGATGGGCTGAACTTGTAGCCAAACAGCTCGATAATGTCGAGCGTTGGAATTGGCATACCCTAAATATAATTAATTGTTTATCTGAAAGATTTGAACATTAAATATCAAACATTGACAGTATTGACGCGTTGAAGTGTCAGTTGTGCCCCCATCGGCGTTTCTGAGTATGCAAAGTTCCATTTGTAGTAACTATATGTACCGTCGACGGCGCTCGGCGACGCCTCACCATCATCCCAATATAGCTGCCCTTGAGCCGTTCCGGCCCCACGAGCTCCTGTTATACAACATAACAACATGAGTGATTAACTACGTAAGTAGTTCAATTTAAAAAAAACGCAATAAACTACGCAATAAACCGCGGTATTGTGAAATTATTGTTTTCATTTGAATTACCCTACTCTCTAAATCAAGTTCATTGTTTTCTCTCCAGAAAAATTATTCATTGTTTTAATGAAGTTGTTCATTGAGAAAACAATGAAGAGATTCATTAAAAATCAATAACGTACGTTGAAGTTCAAAACACTAAAATAGTTTTTCAATGAATTATTTCATTAAAACAATGAAAAAATTTTCTGGAGTGAAAACAATGAACTCGATTTAGAGAGCAGTAGTAAGGTAGAACATACTTTACCTTTGATAGCAACCAGAAGTTCGAAAGGATTTGTTTTTGCAGCAGTGGTCGTCGTGGCCGGTGCTTGTCGCGGAAGAATATAACCACCTAAATAAAAATACTTATCAACGAATACGTTTCACATCAATCTCTCGCACCGCGAACGTGAACTGGAATCATGCTTGTCACTGGTGCTGGCAGCTGATTCGGTCCTGGCGGTGTCGCTTGAGCATAATTGTAATCGTAGATAGAATACCAAACTTCATTGTTGTTTGCGCCAGACGGGAAATAGCCATCTACCGATTCTGCGCCCTGAATATCGAAGCTTATGCCAGAATCAGGTAAAAAATATACTGTACCTCTGACAAAACCGGCGTGATCAAAAATGCCGATCCCCATAGGAACTGCTTGTCCAGGGTGAGCGTCGCGCTGTCACTTGGGAATTCAAAGAAAAGCGGACGAAGCACTGTGTGGCCATACAGCGTGGCGTCATAATGCAGACTGCAGTGCACAAACAGTCATTTTTAAGTTGAACATAATATGATTAATATGGGCACATGGAAAAGGTTGTGATAGCAAAATCGAGCTGATTTATGGGAAGCAACCGCTTGATTAAATCTTTATTCTTATAGAACAGAAGTGAGTGTGGGGAGAGCTGGAGCAGGCTTGTTATTTATAGAGTTGAACGCAATTGTGAGCCTCATAATATGGAGATGGGGTGCAAAAATATAGCATTACAGTTTTAGACACGCAGAGAATAGATTGTGGGTATCAGTTGTGTGGTGGGTACGTTCCTCCCACACTCCGGCAAATACCCTCACAGACGCCGACCGGTGTTCACCTCTATCGTACGCTATCCCATCCTAATAAATTTATGTTAAGTACGTTTCCATCCTACTTATGAAAAAGCAGTTTTTTTGTTGGCATCAGAGATGCTGACTAACCTGTAAAGATAGGGCAAATAGTGGTAGCGGAACAGTAGGGCCTTCTTGGCCGCTGCCGCAACCAACGGCCAAACGGCGGGGTCTTGCGGCGGCGTTCCAGCGATGTTGTGATTTCTGAAAGGCAGCACTGTATTCAGTGTGAGATAAGTGCGGATGACAGACGAAACCTGGAAAACGGGTGGAATGCACCCATTTGTTGCCATCGCAGACAGAGCTCCATGGTTGGAATTCCGATAAATCCGCAAATGTCCGACCCGACGTAAGGGATGCCGAAAAAGTTGAATTCCATCGCACCAATCACCGAAGTTCTCAGATCTTCCCATCTCGCCGTGTTGTCTCCCAACCAGTGGCCTGTGTAGCGTCCCGCCGAAGGGAACGTCGACCTACCAAGAGCAGAATAGTAAATTTATCACAGTGTTCAATGCTCGTCAACTTGAAATATAAATAATTCCTGCAGTGTTTGCCAGTGATGCAACTAAGATATAAACTTAATATGTAATTAGGACTACAAAATTACTGATTTAAGAATTCAAGCAAAAATCTATCAATCCTACTTACTAAATAAGCTTTGAATATAGTTTAAACACAAGTGCGCATCCACAAACCGGCTCGCCGTACCCGAAAGTCCCAATCTCTGCCTATGTCTGCCTACGCGCAATTATCCGCATTTAATAATTTTCATCATGGAGAAACTGTATATGTAATGGAAGTAATAATCAAACGTTAAATAGTACTAGCGTAAAAGCATATGTTATAATTGTGAAGAAGTCTTGGTGTGTTGTGCGATAAAAAATTACAAACTGATATCAGTCATTACCGTGAAATAACCACTCCTCGCTTGCCAGTTGCCGTATTCAACGCCTTTTTAGTAGCTCTTGCCTCGGACCAACCATACAAATTCTTTGTGTCGTAGAAATCATAGCTGCCGCCTCCTGTCTTTCCAAGCATACAGAGCGTTTTTGTGCTCAGATAGTTCCCCTGAACAAGCAAATTAAGAAATCTGTCAGTATAAAGTCCAAAGGATGGAAATCTTAAAGTTCAGTATACGTAAAAAATGTTTTTAAATATGCCTGAATTACGATACTAGGTCAGTTTTGCCATACTGCAATGATTGAGTCTGAGTGAAACAGGGTTCAGAAATGGATGGAAATAATAATCATTACAGTTTTTATATCGATATCATTATCACTGCTGATAATCGATAGCAGCAAAAATAGTGCAGACTTCTTTTCGTTGATCTTTTATAGTGATACAGGAAAATAATTGAAAACGAACATTGCCGAATAGGTATACAGCCTGGGTTTGGAAGGGCGGACTGTCGAGCGCATTGTTTGATCCAGTGAGGGGACAGGCGAGCGGAGCAATGCCCTCGTGACCAGTTGAAGCTTGATTTGTGCCGAAATTCGACGGTTCATTCATATCAATCCAGATGCCATCGAACTTTACCTAAAAGAATGCCGAAGATCTTACTATACAAATAGTTTAGTATTCATTCTTCTTTAACTCTAAGGTAAAGAACTGAACATATATGACAATCCGCAACTCACTCATTCTGTAGCTACAAACTCTATAACTCTGCAAATATACGCAGCTACCAATTGAATTACAGCCCAATAACAAAATTCTCATGCACTCCGCTATCCTTGTCTTGCGATGAAAATTGCATAACGTACCTTGCTGTGGTAAGTGCTGAACTCGCCTGCCCACCACTGGTCCGTAGCGCCGGTCTCGTCGAGGAAATCGGGAAAAGCAGTGTGTCTATCGGGCCAAACTGCACCCAGCATAATTTTTGTATTGGCAGTCAATGGATACAGGCTATTCGTCGAGGGTACTGGATATGAAGCTGGCCACTCAATGAAGCGGGCTCCCTTAAAGAACACAGGATATCAGCAAAAATCACAGGGAAGTATCACTACACATCGCGCTACCGCAAAAATATGCGCTAATAAATAATACACAACGATTACAACACGATGCATAGCTTACTGAGGCCTGCTCCATAAAACTGCTGACTGTTGAGATTGTTTTATGAAACAGACCTCGGCTATTTTCGCGACAGCGCTAATTGCACTATATTTATCGATGACACCTGGGTAAGACCGCGTTGGAACGTATCGTAATCGACTTCAATGGCGGGATCGAAGATCAGGGTTACATGAAGGCCTTGGGTGTGTAGTTGGTCGACATACTGAGAAAGACCAGCAAATGCCTGAAAGATGCTTTCGAAAATGCCAATGAATAAAATAGGATAACACTATAACTCAAAATAATAATCAAGGTTAACAATTTTGCCTTCTTAATCTGATGATTCTCTGTTGGAAGGATGCAGAGGAATATAAGATTAAGGATGCAAATAATTCCAAATGGTCATATCGTATCATTTTCATATTATCTGAAAGCCAGTTAAAGATATGATCTCGTTCCCTTTTGTTATAATAATCTTTTATATACCACGCTGTATGGTCGTGGTTCATTTTTATATTTACTTGTCGATCAAGTAATCATTAAAATCTGATTATAGCTGTGGATGAAACGTTTTTAACTGACAAGATAATCATTTGATTATCAGTGAATGGCGTGACTAATCTTCGATTGTTTGGAGCCAAACTGCATTCAGTACAAATACTTTGCTTACAGATCCAGTAGTGAAGTCTTCGTCGTGGTTCATGTAGTCAATATCGGAGAAAACGACGTCCAGCGGAATTCCGGCTGCCTGTGTTCGGTTGACGGCAGCTTGAATGTCTTGAAGACTCTGGTAGCCCCAGCGGCAAAGTTGGAATCCGAGAGACCAGTATGCAGGCAGCATGGGGGTGCCGATCAGCGCCAAGTACTGATTGACGACTTCTTCGGGAGTGGGTCCCGGGAAGAAGTAGAGGTCAAGCATGCCACCAATAGTCCGATAGACCAAGTGAGGCGCCATGCCCGTCGTGACTTCCTTAAAGAATGAATGAGAAACGATTGCATGTTTCGGAAGAGCGATTGCTGATCACTGATTCACTTCAATAATTAAAGATTTGCAGTTAAGTGCTATTTTAGAGCACTTGAGACAGGGCGAGCTCGTGAAGACAGTGGGAAAACAGTAAAGATCTTGTAAATCTATTCAGCGGAGTTCTATATGCCGAAAACGGTCGGCAGAGGTGTGCAACGGTTGGTGCCGGAGGATACAAGTCGGATGTCGAAGGGATGGGCATTTCCCCCCTAAACTCTTGTTCCCGAGCCATCTGCTGCTAACCCAAATAGGGCTAGTGACATTTCCAAAATAAGGGTCACTATCACGATCATTTAATAAAAAACGAAAAAATGCTACCGCCTACACCCAGCGCCCACGTTAGGAGGTTTAGCTCTAATGCTTATGCAATGCATGTTCTGTAGTACTCAGCTTTAACTATAATGAAATTAAATGAAGTAGTATTATTTTTGAAAAGTTGGAAATTTATATACATATTCACTAAAGAGAACAGTTTAATTACAATGCCATGGCACTACTTTTCTAATTGTTTACTACGTTCTATTGTTTCTAATACTCACTTGAGCATTGCTGTTCAGTATGAAAACACCGTGCGCTTTTCCGTCTTCTGACTCGACACAGATGTAAAATGGATGCACTCCGTAGAGGTTTTTCGTGTCGAGAGCCGATGCGGAGTCCGGCGCTTCATCGCGAGCGAACATTGCCCATGTAGTGTAGCGAGAAAAGTCATGCTGGAAAATAACGTAATGATAAAAAAATTGCAGTATAGTATTGACTGTTGATTACCCTGATCGATGGATGAATTGCCTCGCCAAATCCGTAGACATTTTTCGACGGTAGATGTGTTGCAATTTGAATAAACTTATCGGAAAAGACTAGTCCGCCTAAAGCACATATTTTTGATTGAAACGGACAATATGTATAGAGAAAACACGCTCTGTTAACTAGTCAAAAAGACATACCGATAGAGGTATCCCATAAATTCGGTCCGTTGTTCGATCTTGTTACAGTGAAATAGAAAGGATCTTGGGTGCCAACACTGTTAGGGTTAAATTGAAGGACGTCATTTGATGATGAAGTTGAAGGGTTTTTTGGTATTCCAATTGGTGGCTCATAACTAAAACCTACATCAGATAAATAATTGACAATAAATAAGGATCGATCACGCACTTTAATTAAAGCCTTACTATAAGATATCACAGCGTTTTGCGTTAAATATAACTTTAGCTAATGTACGTAATACGAAATGGCCCAGAGCAATGCGAACCGGTTTGTAAAGGACTGATCGACGAATCGGACGTTCAGAGTCTTGCCGATCGATTGACTGCTAACGATGACGTGATCTGAGTCGGCTCCATAAGGATTGACAAAACTACTCGCTTTCTTAGTCAGAATGTAGGTACCGGGAGCACCGTTAGCGCCCGTATATCCAGTATCTGTAGGTAAGTAGCAAAGGGGAACGGTAGGATTAGAACTGTCGAAGTTGGAGTCCCAAATGCAGCCTCGACTTTGGCAGTTTTGTTGGTTAGATCCGGGTTGCGGATAGCAGTCGATTCGGGTAGAAGGGTTGACTTGGCCGTTGATCGCGCCTAGCAAGAATCCGAGAGTTAAGCACGTGAGTCGAAGCATGGCGGTGGACCAAACAGCCGCTCAGCTGCGAGTGACTATTGCCGTTAGCAGCCCATTGTATTTAACTGTTTGCGTTCTTTTATGACTCTATTGCAATCTTATCAATCTAAAGGCTACAACCGAGCACGATAGCAAAATGAAGGGCGTGGAAGGCTTCAGGCTCCCGATAGCGCAGAGTAACTAGGCGTTGGCCAAAACGGACAACACTAGCTTTTGATTATATTGATGAGAAACTACCCAAAGTTAACTGAGTAGTAGCTGCACTGATCATAAGCAATTTGTTTAGATTGTAAAAGTCTAAGAATCGGCATTCCATAAGCTTATCTAAATAGCAAAAGCACGCAGGCTACCGTTGAAAAGCGATTCTGACAACCAAAGGTTTTTTGGAACACTCTTGAGTAATACTTTCGTCATTGATAGTTCGTCACAAGAATCAATAGATGAATTTCTGCGTGAATTATGTTCTATCAGCACTGTCAACAGAAGGTCAACTATGCAAAATAAGTTAATTTATCGTGCAGCCAGAGTAGTTAATAGTATCTGCGCGCAACTGATCTTGAGGATTAGGAGAGGATATCATTGCTACAATAATACTGAGAAAGTAAATAATCACATAAGCGTGTGTCGCCAGCTAAGGACGGATGGTGTAGCGCTATTCAACTTCGTCAGGTCAATTAGATTGGTTGCTTTGATGTAGGCCTGGTTCACGGAGGCGTTGTAAAACGACGACGACATGTCCAACGTCAGTGGGTTACCATCCAAGGCGAACGATTGGAACGATGGGCTGAACTTGTAGCCAAACAGCTCGATAATGTCGAGCGTTGGAACTGACATACCCTAAATATAATTAATTGTTTATCTGAAAGATTTAAACATTAAATATCAAACATTGACAGTATTGACGCGTTGAAGTGTCAGTTGTGCCCCCATCGGCGTTTCTGAGTATGCAAAGTTCCATTTGTAGTAATTATATGTACCGTCGACGGCGCTCGGCAGCGTCTCTCCATCATCCCAGTATAGCTGCCCTTGAGCTTTTCCGGCCCCACGAACTCCTGTAATACAAAATGAAAACATAAGTGGTAAACTATAATACATTTGAGCGTAAAAGATCAGCATGAGTGCTGGTTTATTGGTAAAGCGCCAGACCCCCTTCACGTTAGCAGGGTCTATAACGCCAGCTTGGCTCCGCCTATGAGTACGGCAAGCATTGATATGATTGAATGCGAAAATCAAGTTAGGATGATTTGCGACTGTTCATTTAGATAACTGACTTGCAAATTACTGTGATAATTTCAAAAATAGCGATCATTACAGTTGATTGCTTGATCGCAAAGTACAGAGAATTTCGAGGAGCTTTTGAATGAAAGAAAAAAAGAGCACTAAGTTCCTACAGTTCCTGAAAAGTTCAGCAAAATCTCTTGCATGGTTCAAATATCGTAGCAGTCAGAAACACGCGATAGTTAGGTAGAACATCCTGTACCTTTGATGGCAACCAGAAGTTCGAAAGGATTCGTTTTTGCAGCAGTGGTCGTCGTGGCCGGTGCTTGTCGCGGAAGGATGTAACCACCTAAATAAAAATACTTATCAACGAATACGTTTCACATCAATCTCTCGCACCGCGAACGTGAACTGGAATCATGCTTGTCACTGGTGCTGGCAGCTGATTCGGTCCGGGCGGTGTCGCTTGAGCATAATTAAAGTCGTAGATAGAATACCAAACTTCATCATTGTTTACACCAGACGGGAAGTAGCCATCCACAGAGTTTGCGCCCTGAATATCCATAAATTTGTCAACATTCAGTTAAAAATATATAGTGCCTGTGTCAAAACTGGTGTGATCAAAAATGCCGATCCCCATAGGAACTGCTTGTCCAGGGTGAGCGTCGCGCGGTCGCTTGGGAATTCAAAGAATAGCGGACGAAGCACTGTATGGCCATACAGCGTGGCGTCATAATGCAGACTGCAGTGCACAAATAAATATTCTATATATATCACAGTTCGGCGTATATGAGCACGAAAGAAGCTTAGGAACTACGACTGACATGTGCCTCCCACATTTCGTTTCCAAGTTTGCCTCACACATTGTGGGGATTAGGATGCAAACCTTTTTTTACACTGATTTTATAAGTTAGCAGTTGATAGACTGCGTGTATCGCCTGAGGGTGGATATCTCCCAGACTCTGGCTAATATCTTCGCAGGCGCCAATCGGCACCTGCCTCCGCCACACACTTTCCTACAGTAGCAAATTTAAGTTAAGTCGGTTCTGATGCAATTTTTGTTTACGTTCTTCTTATGGTGAATTGGAGATGCTGACTAACCTGTAAAGATAGGGCAAATAGTGGTAGCGGAACAGTAGAGCCTTCTTGGCCGCTGCCGCAACCGAGGGCCACATGGCAGGGTCTTGCGGCGGCGTTCCAGCGATGTTGTGATTTCTGAAAGGCAGCACTGTATTCAGTGTGAGATAAGTGCGGATGATAGACGAAACCTGGAAAACGGGTGAAATGCGCCCATTTGCTGCCATCTCAGACAGAGCTCCTCCGTTGGAGATCCGATAAATCCGCAAATGTCCGACCCGACGTAAGGGATGCCGAAAAAGTTGAATTCCATCGCACCAATCACCGAAGTTCTCAGATCTTCCCATCTCGCCGTGTTGTCTCCCAGCCAGTGGCCTGTATAGCGTCCCGCCGAAGGGAATGTCGACCTACCAAGAAAAGTACAGTAACTTTATTGCAATATTCAATGCTCGTCAACTTGGAATATAAGTAATTCTTGGAGTGAGCACTAATGTTAGAATTGAGATATAAACTTAGTAAATCAGTAGAACGGATGGAATTATTGTTTTTTGATGTGTACAGCTAACCAATAAATCTGTATGCCGCGCTAACTACACTCAGAAAAAGTACCGCCCACTTTGACAGTACTTTACTGTCAGAATAAAACAAGCGGTACTTTACTGTCAAATATGACAGTATGTGCTGCCAAATATGATAGCACTATGACATCACTTATAAAATGCTGTCATATTTGGTAGCACATACTGTCATATTTGACAGTAAAGTACTGTCAAAGTGGGCGGTACTTTTTCTGAGTGTAAGCAACTAAGTTTGTAACTTAATTATAACACCGGGTTGCACCCTGAAACTGGCTGGCTATTCTCCTAAAGTCCCTATCTATGCGCATGTACCCTTATGCGCAATTATCCATATTTTCTTAACTGCTTCTCAGAGAGACTGTAAATGAAATGGAAATAATAATCAAACAATAAATGGTACTAGCGGAAAAGTACATGTTATAATTATGAAGAAGTCTTGGTATGTTGAGTGATAAAAAATTACAAACTGATATCAGTCACTACCGTGAAATAACTACTCCTCGCTTGCCAGTTGCCTGACCCAACGCCTTTTTAGTAGCTCTTGCCTCGGACCAACCATATAAGCTCTTCGTGTCGTAGAAATTGTATTTGCCGCCTCCTGTTTTTCCAAGCATACAGAGCGTCTTCGTGCTCAAATAGTTTCCCTGAAAAAGCAAATTAAGAAATTTATCGATTTAAATTCCGAAGGATGGAAATATTGAAGTTCAACAAAAGCGAGAGACATTTTCATATAAACCTGAACTACGATACTCAGCCAGTTTATGTCACCCATCAGTGACTGAGTCTGAGTGAAAAAGGGTTCAGGAATAGTTTAAACTAATTGTTGTAGTTTTTATATAAATATCGTAGTTATTTGTAGTGATTGATGGCGAAGGAAATAGCGCAGACTTCTTTAAGATGGATTCTTACAATAATAGTTCTAAAAAAGTATTCAAAACGAACATTTCCGAATAGGTATACAGCCTGCGTTTGAAAGGGCGGACTGTCGAGCGCATTGTTTGATCCAGTGAGGGGACAGGCGAGCGGAGCAATGCCCTCGTGACCAGTTGAAGCTTGATTTGTGCCGAAATTCGACGGTTCATTCATATCAATCCAGATGCCATCGAACTTTATCTAAACGAATACCGAAATCTGATTATAAGAATTGTTTAATATTCAATCTTCTTCATATTTAAGATAATGAATTGTACATACTGAAGGGGGAGGGTTTCATAAATCTCAATGTTCATTTGAAATTTTGCATTTTCATTACTCAGTCCCGAAATTTTTTTCGTAAAAGGGGCGAGATGAACACCTAATGCTCGATGCTCACTATTCAACAACGAATTCCTCTGAAAATGAATCTTCCTAAGCTGTGAGCCGTTTACTGCTTGAGTGCTGAGATGGTTTTATGAAATAGACCGCCGGTTAAACTCTTACTCACTAAGCCAATATAATCAACTCACTGACAGCCAAGTTGCAATTCTCATGCATTTTGCAATCCTCGTCACCCAGTGATAATTCCAGAACTTACCTTGCTGTGATACAAGGTGAACTCGCCAGCCCACCATTTGTCCGTAGCGCTGCTCATTTCGCCTTGCGTGATGTTCTCGTCGAGGAAATCGGGAAAAGCAGTGTGTCTGTCGGGCCAAACCGCACCAAGCATAATTTTTGTATTGGCAGTCATTGGATACAGGCTATTCGTCGAGGGTACTGGATATGAAGCTGGCCACTCAATGAAGCGGGCTCCCTTAAAGAACGCAAGTTATCAACGAAAATCACAGAGAAGAACTTCTACACTTCGCGCTAGCGCTAAAATGTGCGCTAGTAAATAATACACAACGATTACAACATGCTGCATAGCATACTGAGGCCTGTTTCATAAAACTGTTGAGTGTTGCAATCGCTTTATGAAATAGACCTCGGCTATTTTCGCGGCAGCGCTAGTTGCACTTTATTCTACAATACCGTGTTAAGACCGCGCTGGAACGTATCGTAGTCGACTTCAATGGCGGGATCGAAGATCAGGGTTACATGAAGACCTTGAGTGTGTAGTTGGTCGACATACTGAGAAAGGCCAGCGAACGCCTAAAAGATACTTTCCAAAACTGCCAGAGAATTAGTCAGCACGACTCAAAATGGTAATCTAAGTTAAAAATTTGCCTTTTTGATATGATGATTCTTTTTCGAAAGGATGCAATGTAATAAAAGATCTTGGATTTAATTAACTGAAATTTGATATTTTATCATTTCAATAATATTTAGTCTGACTGCCAGTTGAAGGTATGATCTCGTTCGCCTCTGGTATTATGCCCTTCGATACACTACGATGTATCCGCGTGGTTCAATCGTATATTTAGTTAGTCGATTAAGCAATCATTAAAATCTTACGATAGTTATGGATATCACGTCATAAATTGTGAGCAAAATGAAACATTGTTCATATAATTATGTAGCTAATCCATCACCGATTTTTAATAAAACGGCATTTGTATTAAATACTCTGCTTACAGATCCAGTAGTGAAGTCTTCGTCGTGGTTCATGTAGTCAATGTCGGAGAAAACGACGTCCAGCGGAATGCCGGCAGCCTGTGTGCGGCCCACGGCAGCTTGAATGTCTTGAAGACTCTGGTAGCCCCAGCGGCAAAGTTGGAATCCGAGCGACCAGTATGCAGGAAGCATGGGAGTGCCAATCAGCGCCAAGTACTGATTGACGACTTCTTCGGGAGTTGGTCCCGGGAAGAAGTAGAGGTCAAGCATGCCACCAATAGTCCGATACACCAAGTGAGGCGCCATGCCCGTCGTGACTTCCTTGAGAAACAAGAAACAATTGCATGTTTCGGAAAAACATACTGTCAGTCCTTCAGTATAAAACAAAAAATTACTTCCTTCAATACCTCCATGTCCACTTCTGGCGGTTTAGCTCCAATGCTTATATGATACATATTGTTAGAGTACACTGCTTTAACTACAGTGAAAATAAATTAAGTAGTCTTAAATTTGAAGAGGTGAGACTTTAAATATATATATATATATACTAAAGAGAGCATATCAATTACAATTCCACTACCGGACTGATTCACTCACTTGAGCATTGCTATTCAGTATGAAAACACCGTGCGCTTTTCCGTCTGACTCGACGCATATGTAAAACGGATGCACTCCGTAGAGGTTTTTCGTGTCGAGAGCCGATGCGGAATCCGGCGCTTCATCGCGAGCGAACATTGCCCATGTAGTATAACGAGAAAAGTCATGCTGGAAAATAAAGAAATGATAGAAATTGTAGTACAGTATTAGATTGTTAGTTGCCTTGATCGATGGATGAATTGCCTCGCCAAATCCATAGATACTTTGCGACGGTAGAAGTGTTGCGATTTGAATATACTTATCGGAAAATATTAGTCCACCTAAAATATATCTTTGTTACAAAAACAGATTATACGCTCTATATACTCGTCGGAAAATATACCGATAGAAGTATCCCAGAAATTCGGTCCTTTGCTCGCTCTTGTTACGGTGAACGAGAAAAGATTTTGATTGCCAACATTGACAGGGTTAAATTGAAGGACGTCATTCGATGATGAAGTTGAAGGGTTTTTTGGTATTCCAATCGGTGGTTCGTATCTAAAACATCCAGCGGATAAATATTTAAACAAAAAGGATTGATCGCATACTTTAATAAAAGTCGTATTCTGAGATTTCACATAGCATTACTTTAGGTACGCGATATACGCGATATAAAATTGGTCCAAAGCTATGCGTACCGGTTTGTAAAGGATTGATCGACGAATCGGACGTTCAGAGTCTTGCCGATCAATTGACTGCTAACGATGACGTGACCTGAGTCGGTTCCATAAGGATTGCGAAAACTACCCGCTTTCTTCGTTAAAATATAGGTACCGGGAGCACCGTTGGCGCCCGTATAGCCAGTATCAGTAGGCAAGTAGCAAAGAGGAACAGTTGGATGAGAGGAGTCGAAGTTGGAGTCCCAAATGCAGCCACGACTTTGGCAGGTTTGTTGGTTAGCTCCGGGTTGTGGATAGCAGTCGATTCGGTTGAACTGGTTGATTTGACCGTTGATCGCGCCTAGCAAAAGTCCCACAGCTAAGCACGTGAGTCGAAGCATGGCGGTGGACCAAACAGCCGCTTTGCTGTGAGTGGCTGTTGTCGTCACTAACTCAGTGTTTTAAGTGCTTGCGTTCTTTTATGACTCTTTTTATTGGAATCTTATCAATTGAAAGATTATTATTGAGCGTGATAACAATATGAAAAATGTGGAGGGCTCTAGGCTGACGACTGCACACAGCAGCAGAATGTTGGCTCAAAATGGTTTACATTAGCTTTCGTTCGAAATGTTACTTTCATTACCAATTGTCTGAAAAACAATGTACAGTACCATGGGTTAACTTTGAACCTTGGCGGTCGATGGAGTGGGCGACAAAGGATTTCGGAATGGTGACATTGTCTTCCGCCCTCCAATACGCATGATTAATCCTCAAATGATACATTTGTCCTTAAATCGTTTCCTCTCAAATGAAGAATACTTTTTGCCTTCAACAACGTATTATGTGGCCGTATCTGTACTCTTACCCCCAAACAGTTGTAAAATTTTATTTTCTATCGAGAAATGGACTGAATATGAAGGATCAGTCAGCAAAGCAGGATATTTTGGAACATTTAAGGCGTTCAAAACTTTAGAAATAAACGAATTTGCCATCCAAATCCTGCCTGATAAATGGTCTCTTTTGACCGCAGAATTTTTTGAGCCGTTCTGAAATATAGCGATATCGCGCATACTTTTCGCTTTTCGCATTAGACATTGATCATACCATTATCAATAATTAATCGCATATTAAGGCTTGCCCAACATGCTATCAGTCGTTCGGATTGTACTTAGCAGTGCATGCGTTCGCAACACGTGCAAACAATAAACAATGCTCAAGGCGCTCAGGCGCTATTTACACCGTTCGAAGAACGAGAAATCATCTTCCCGCGTTTGCCTGATTTCAAGGCGCTGGCAAACACATAGCGCAATGTGGGCGCTTTGAAAATATCTGAG
>NIUQ01001597.1:0-28724 GCA_002796945.1 Plectus sambesii
TGTTTAAGTAAAAGTGTAGGATATCTTTTAGCAGAAGATATAATTTTTACATTTTTTCTATTGCAACAAATGAACCGTAACGTTGCGAATATATTTTGTTGCTGTCTTCTAACATCCTGCCACTTTTCGAGAATCAAGTAGGATGAAGTTGTGCGGCAACGTTCAAATGTATGTCTCAAAGATGACGTCATTAATGATAATGTGAGCTACATTTCGCTAATACTGCATCTTTTGAACAGGTGTCTCGTTGGCATACGGCACCGAGTCATGCCACTACTGACTGGTTCATTGCAATATGAGTATGTTTGTGAAACTGAGAATTCGCTTCAGTTTCTCGCTTGAAGCGCATTTGACTATTCTTTCCGCATTTCATCCAAGTAAGTGATAACAGAAGCGTCACAATCTAAATCATTATCGAATAATATAAGTTGATCCGTTTATTCAGCAAATGCTTTCAACTTTCTTCATGTAATCATAATCTATGCAGTTATAAAAATATCAATGTAGCAAAGTATCCAACGGAAAATCATCCTAAAATCAATAGCGAAAAGTTTTCAGCTGATCGAAAGATGAAGGTGTGTGAGGTCAATTTAAAATTCACCCGTAAGGATGTCCACGCTAGAAAAAGGAATTCATACCTAACAAACGCGTTGGGTTTCAAGGCGTGAGGAGAATGGCGCATGGGCGCTGAACGGTCATCAAGATACGCTGATCTTTGGGACAACCTCGTGGGACACGTCGACCCAAGGCCACGTACAGATGAGCGATCGCATATCGACGCGCCTTTCCTTTTCAGCCGGTCGCGGTTGGCGCTCTATCGTCGATGCCTCCGAATAAATTAGGTTTTGTTTAACATCTCTGAAAGTCTTGCTTCTCAAGGAATCGCAATTACGCAAGCATATGATCAGTTTTCAATCTCGATATTCGAGATTAGTTCACGTTTATAAAAATTTGAGCATTGATGGTTGCGGGTTGAGAGTTGATTAGAGTTTTTATGAAAAAGAAATGATGTTGTCAACTCAGTAGAAATTAGGGAACCATACTCGAGGTTTTGGAAATTAAGGTTCTTCTAATCCAATCCTAGTTCAGCTACAAACCGCATCACAGCAAGTTTCTCGAGTCTTGGCTGGAAAAGTTCTGTATCGTAGTTTGCTTTCATATGTTCGGTAGCGTGAAAAAGTCGACATTCTGCTCGTTATCGCTACATTTTTGGTCGCACGTTACGTGTAGGCTGAGATTTAGAGAAGGTTAACGCCGCAGTTTGAAGGAAGCACAGTTCCAAGCAACTGTTTAAAGTATATTTCGATACAGTGAAGCATCAATATTTAGTTAGAGGGTAGGCGAAACTGAGGAATTCTGCCTTTTAACTTTGCAATTTAAAGTCAAAATCGCGTATAAGGAGTCTCTTTGCTCTTTCATTGTCCTAATTATACCAGTACGCATTCAATTATTTTAGGCTTTCATTGGTTCGGGCACTTTTAACGGGTTTGGTGATGGTGATGCAATATATTTCCGCCAAACCGGTGTTACACATACTTTGGATATTGTGCCTGACTCTCGGGCTGACCGTCGGAGATGAATTCGATTTCACGGTTATAGTCGGACCGGGCAAGGTCGAGTGCTTCTATCAGACGATAGATGACCCAAAGTATGCCGCCTTCGAGTTCGATTATCAGGTAGTGTCCTTTGCGTCTCTTCAACTAGTCGAAGAAGTTGTCTTTGTTATCCTTAATTTCAGTAACTGTTGATAAAATTTTTTGCTGAAACAGAATATAAGCAGAATAATGACGGAATGCTCCCTCAAATCTCCACCCTTTATTTCTTAATATTCCGCGCAAAAAAATCAACTGTCTTAAATGGGACTAATTGATTAATCTACTTCATCTTAACCGAAAGGTCGTCGAGTGAAAAAGTGCTTATATTACAAAATGTATAGAAGTAGAACGCGTACAGGGAATATTTGTCTTATTTGAGTGTTTAAACCTACATTATTCCTATGCAAAACTATTACATGACCTTCCGCCCACCTTTTATTAAATCAATATCTCCCAGAATCGTTCGAATATTTGAAAGATTGAAATCGTTGTAAATAATCATTTTATCAATCGCTCTACCTAAATAGCTACTCTTATTTGCAGGTAGTTGATGGCGGTGATTTGGACATTTCGCTGTACTTGCGCTCTCCGAAAGGAATCCAACTCGTAAATGACTACAAGAAAAATGAAGGCGACCGACGGTAAGGTTGTTTTGCTCTCGTAAATATCGTTAGAGTTGAAGGGCGAGTTTTTGAGTTCTAAAAGGGCGTTTGGTTAGATATAAACGCGAGATTATGTTTGAAAAACGATACGGGGTATCAAATACTACACTTAATTTAATCGAGCTATTTACTCTCAGTCCAAACATCGTAACTTTGGACTAGTTTCACGTCGCATACTTTAGCTAAAGTCGTAATTTTCATGCAATCCATATCATTGTGTTAAGTATGACTTTAACTATAGTATGCTATGTGAAAACGGTCTAATGAACCAATAATAGTATACGCGCTATTACTGTACGATGCTTATTGTGCTACCCAGTACGAATAATGTATTAAGCGTGTTATATCTTCCATTTGCCGCTTAATAACTGACGAAGAAATTTGATGATATTCTATTTCACTTGATTCAGGATCGTGCTGAACGAACCGAACGCCGGGCGTGGCGACTACGCGTTCTGCTTCGATAACACCTTCAGTATGCAGTCGAGTAAGACCGTCTTCTTCGAGTTCTTCCTGCTGGACGAGAAGGGCGAGTACTTGAACGGCTTCGATCAGGCGTTCAAACAGGAGGAACAGGCCGAGAACCAAATGGAAGACTTCCGGGTAATGCGTTGTTTGTTGTCAGCGTGAGAAATGTCGATAGGAGTTTATTGGTGATTGTTGGAACGTGAAAGAATCACTGTTGGTGAAAGTAGTGTTATCATATTGAATAGCTTAATCTTTTTGCCAACTAAGGTGCCTGGCGAGATTTCTTGTTATCGGTCAAAAAATGACGATTATACGTTATAACCTGATTGTTGCTCACAATACAATTTCGTAATCGGAAGGACCACAGCTTTACCGCGGGAAAGCAGTCGAACGCAGAAAATTGAAAAATTATTGATAGATGCTGATCGAAAAATTTTGATTATAGATGACAGGCGCTTATTTCAGCAAACGACCGTGCGTGTGAAGAGCAGCTTAAACCGGATCGAGCATCTCCAATCGCAACTGCGCGCCGTCGAGTTCCGCGATCGCTCTATCATGGAGGTCAACTATGAGCGCGTCAATTTCTGGTCGATCGTTCACCTCTGCGTCATGCTCTTTACCTTGCTTGTTCAGGCGAGTCATTGTCGAGATTTACTGTTGTTAAAGGGGAGCTGCGGCCACCTCTAGCCGAAAGGAATGTACCGTATATTGTCTTCAGCTACCTATGACAAGCTGGCTGCAAATAATATCTTTTTATATTGAAGTTAACTTACCGTTAAGCAGCTTGTCACCGGTAGCTAAAAACAGTATACGGTATATTCCTTTCGGATAGAGATGACCGCAGTTCCGTTTGATTAGTTGTTAAAATTTTAAAAAGCGAGTCATTAAGGAGAGACTCTGGGGAATTTCATGTTTGGTATTGTTTCTTCGCTTCGTCCTAAAAAACAGGCACGCACGCCTCGTGTCACTGCAGAGGATAGTATATGCAGCCCTTAGCAAATCTTTCACTTTTATCCGTGCTTACTGTAATTTATGACAATATTTTGCAGGTATTCATGGTGCGTAGTTTGTTCGAGGAGCGGTCGACGGTCGGTCGACTGATCCGAAAAGGAAAACTGGCCGACTAGTTTCTTTATCGACTTCCGTTGTTGGCGGCCTGCCAACGGGTCACTATAATTCTTGCCTAACCGAACAAATTTTTCATTTTTAACCCTTCCTTTTCATGTACGCCTTTGATTGTTATTCGGTGCTTAATTGTGATGTTGCTCATTCTTAGTTGCGGCTTGTGCGTTTTAATCGGTGACTGGCAGTGTTCAGTATTCTTAAGCGTCAAATAAAACACATGTTATTAACTGGTGTTTTATATACATTTCTTCTCTCACACATGTCTAGACAATTTTAAATTTGCAACTCTAGCGCAATTTTTCGATAAATTAGGACGTTGACGATAAAAATGAGACCTTGGACGTACTTTTAGACTTGATGATTACAGTGACGCTTTCAGAAGCTCGTCATTATTCATAGATAGGACGTGATTACAGTGATGGGAGTGAGTATATACGTATTTGTTGTGATGAGCATGACTTTGCCAGCGTCTTTGTCTCTGTGTCGTCACGTTGGTCTTGTGCGAAATGAGGAAGATCTGCATCCAGGTTTGAGACCCTTGAGATGAAGAAAGGGAATTCTTGTACTGAATGGGATGTACTGGACGTATGGCCTCTTCTTCACCCTCCCGTTTATATTAACAGATCGCATGGGATTAGATGCGATGGGTGTCTGCGGTATAGTTGAAATCAATTCTGCTTTTCTTTATGCTTATTACTTGATAGTCATCTGCGGCGTGTTGTTCGGCGCATATATAGTCACGTTCATCTTTTATCGTAGACTCTCCGCATGGGTGGCAACAACTAGCTCAATGATGACTGCTACTGCTCAAACGAATGTGACTTTAGCCATGACGCGCAATATAATGCGAATGATCCGATGGCTTCTGTTTGTTCCGTTCGTCTTCTATTATCCAGCTTTAGTGATTCAGTCGGCTCTACGCATTTTCCCTCATCTTTTCAGTTTATATACAGCGCGAACTTTTATGATAACTGTTCCTTTACCCCACGCTATCGATCCTTTTGTCACTCTTTTTTTGTGAAATGCTATCATACGACATTGACTGGGTTGGTTAATGGAGGTTACATGTTTTTAAGAGCTCCGTGTATCCAAGTCATAGTTCTCTTGCTCTTCATGGGCAGTCAAATGTGCCCATATCGATGCGTTAGGCTGTTAAACGAAGTTTCATGATTTCTTAATGTTTTTAAAAGCTTTATTTGTTCATACTCTTTTTGATCTCTTCTTCATCTTCATAGGTTCACACGAAAGTGATAGGTTTTTTGATCAAAAATAAAGTTTCTTTGCGGATATTTGCCAGACACACCTTTCTCTTTGTACTAAACCGGAAAATGAAAAATTAACTGAAAATTTCACCAGTATACTGATGGCTTTTGCACTACGCATTGCACATGTTGCAATGCTCGCTTTCCAATCTCTACTGTGCTGAAAAATGCTTGGCAGCCATGCAATGTCGTTTGCATGTCGATGTACTAGCTCTGCTCTTTGTCAGAGCAGTTCGTCACCGCGTCTTAATATTATAATGTGTAAATAACTTACACAACGTCATAACGCAGCCGTTGATTAGAATGAAGCATTATCAGTGTCATCCTACTCTCTGTATACATTCACGCGCGATGACGTACAGCGATCATAGGGAGCAAAGATAAATATCAATAAATGGACGGCTTATTACAGCTGTCCAGGACTGTGAAGCACAGTATACTGTCGACAGTGAGTGTTACTGCGTGAGTTATGTTCAGCGCAAAAGATATTTCATTATTAGTTTTTTTGTGCTTTTGTCGAACTTCGAAAATGGATGACGGTAGCATTTGTCATATTATCATTTAATTTATTATTTCTTATTAGCGGAGGAGTAGAAGGAACCCCTCTGAATGATTAGCTTTCCTTGCGATGCTTAAAAGGCCGAAATAATGTTTCATCAAGCCCCTAAAAATCAGCAGTGGCGTTGATCATAGTGTTAGGGTCGAGCGCATCATGTAGTGTGAACATACTGTACAGGAGAAGTTGAGTGGAGTTTGTATGAAGATGGGCAGCGGTCAACGCCTCTGAGGAATCAGAGTCTGATATTTGAAAGGTACACCCTTCCTAAATTTACTCGCTTAACTCCGAGCATGAATTTGAACACAGGTTGATCATATAAGAGAGCTCGTGCGTTAGGCATGCAGCTATAGGTCAGTAGAGAACGCAAAAATGTTAACGTTAGACCTTCTTCAATGAATTGACATCTCGAATAGTACTGTTGCTTTCTTATTCTTTGATGGGATTGTGTCATCGACCTCTTTTGAAATAAGAATCTATGTTTCTAATCGTTTGCATCTTCTAAATATCACATCAGATTATTTAGTTGCCAAATAACTCCAAATTTTGCATTTTATGTAATCGCTTTCAGTTACCACACCGCATTTATGTCAACAGAGCGGCAAATGTTACACGGTAATTGACAATCAGAAGTTAAAGTGGAATGATGCAGAAAAGTATTGTGCGACGAATCTTCCAAATGGACATTTGGCATCAATTCACAGTGCATTTGATGGAGCAATAATACGTAAGTAAACCGTGTATCGGTATCATAGTTTACGGTAAATTCAAAACATCAACCTTTCCCATGACTAAAATGCAATTCATTATCGAAAATAGATACTTTTGGAACCAAGGTATATTTGAGTGCGGCCACACTGAGCAGAAATCAACCTTTATATTAGACCACGCAATAATTCATAAGTGTCTTCAGCTTCTTGGCTTCCTTTACTGAGCACAGATCCATGGTTTGGAGCATATCAAATCGGAACAGGTCCGTATCAATACACCGATTCATCACCGTTGGATTACACAAATTGGACGCCAGGACAACCAACCCTTCAGTGCGCCCAAATATGTCGTACTACAGGAAACAATGCGGGCATCCTGTGTCAGCAAGGGAAGTGGCGAACAGCTGACTGCGACGCACCCGCCCAATTTATATGTAAGCAAACTTATTTAAAAATTTAGAAATTGGTAAAATAACCTGCATTAATTTCGATTTCGTGCGTTGCTCAAATTTAATTATAAAATTTCAGATTATTTAATTTTACTTTTTACAAATTCATAGCGTAAAGGAAAGTTTTATGAATTTACTTATTAGGAACTGAAAATTTTTAAAAAAAATGGACATGTCTCAATTTTTCAAGTTTTGACTTTGTAAGATTATACTTCAGGGGCCAATTTCATAAAACTATTGAAAATTGAGAATTGAGAATTGCGAATTGCGAATTGAGATCACAACTCCTTAGGTGTCGGTTTCATAAAACTGTTGAGAATTGAGTATTGAGAATTGAGAATTGAGAATTGAGATTGCAATTCCTCAATTGGCAGTTTCATAAACATTTTAGGGCAGTTGAGAAATCAATTATCAATTCTCAACTGTTGAGATTTCAATCAAGCGCATAATTCGTCAGGTCTCAATGCGCGCAATCAAATTTTCCTGAATACTGTACATTGTTTCAACCCTAGGTAATGACTTATTACGGTGCACCAATCGTAACATTGTCGATAGCCGCAGTACGGATGGCCCTCAAATCTCAGCTGATGGGTGAAATGATGCTAATGATGGTGCTTTACTTAAATCTGCCATTATTTTAGCATAATATTCAATGATCAATCTTTAAAACCCAATTAGGTTGAGTGCGATGGTGCGCGCCACGTGGCCACGAAAGGAAACAATTTCGATACCAACGACACCTAGGCGGCAGTTGCACTGAAATGGTTTCCATGTTTTCTTGTCGTTAAGCGTACAATACA
The DNA here is from genome assembly GCA_002796945.1 of Plectus sambesii. Taxonomy (NCBI): domain Eukaryota; kingdom Metazoa; phylum Nematoda; class Chromadorea; order Plectida; family Plectidae; genus Plectus; species Plectus sambesii. Next base: position 7,628 of record NIUQ01001597.1, read on the forward strand.
GTAGCCTGCGGAATTGAGATTTCATTTATCACCACCTTTTAGTGTTGAGCCTTTTTTTGTCAACAGTTGTAAAATCGCTATTTCTCAACACTTTTATGAAACTGGTCTGTTGTAAACTCAATCTCAACAGTTGTAATCGCAAATGTTGAGAATTGAGAATTGAGGGTTTATTTCTCAATCCTCAATTCTCAATAGTTTTATGAAATTGGCCCCAGAACGTCAAAACTTATAATTATTCATAATTCAAGGGTACATCCCTCTAAGGAAGCCGAGTATCTATTCATCACTTGCATTAAGATAATTAAACGCTGGTTTTACGTGTGAATCTCAGATCGGAATCGAAGGTTGAAGGGCTTCAGCAAATGTGAACATTGAAGATTGCAGAATAATAATATATAGAGTTCGCATCCTCCAATATGCATAGCCCATTTTCAGGCGAATACGAAAATTCCTCTACCAGCCCAACACCTACACCTACAGGTCACATTAGAATTCTCCTTTATGCCACCATAGCTCTTGTGTCCAAGCCGTCTTTTAACATTTCACTGCAGTAGCGTACCAAGCCATTTAATTAGAATCTACTCAATTTGGATACGACGACCCCCAACTGTATCGTAGGGTCCCGAAAAGATAATTTGCAGTGTTTTTAAATTTTTGCGCTTTATTCAAAGATCGTTGAAATCTTTATTGTTCTTGCTAATATAAAAAATTATTTTCCGGTTTACATACCATCCAGATGTTCAGATCTAATATATATGTAATATATTAGGCCAAAATTATACGGCAAAAGATTGCCATGAATTACATCAGAAGTACAGCAACGCTCCAAGTGGAGTGTATACACTTAGTCCACCGGGTATACCAGCTTTCAACGCGTACTGTGATATGGAAACCGATGGTGGAGGCTGGACCGTTTTTCAGAGGTATATTTTAAAATGACTCTGTTTTTATTTGACACGTGCCTATACTTTCACGGTACTAGCAGGAATCAATGATTATTTTGGATAAAGTTTATAAAATTTGATAAGCAATCGGCTATGATTACGTTTTTTATTCGTTTAATTTTTCCCTTTTCTTCTAACATAGGTGATTCAAGTCCTGCTCAAAAATAATGAAATTTTCTCTGTGTATGCCACTAAGCTAGTCCCTCATGAGAGAAATTATTACAATAAACATTACTTGATTTAGACGCATTGATGGCAGTCTTTCGTTCTATGATAAACTGTGGAATGATTATAAAGTTGGATTCAACAATGGATTGGAGAACAATTTATGGCTTGGAAATGATATTATCTTTATTCTAACTAACAAAGATGCAAATGTCGAGTTGCGAATTGACCTTTGGGGTGATCGAAATCCATATCATCTCAATACAACTGCTTACTGGTGGGAAAAGCACACTAAGTTTTATGTAAGTTGCACATAGCTTTTATAATAAAGTAAATTTAAAAAATGTGCTTCTCATCATTCATGCTTAGCACTTACCTTTTACAAGGTTCTATCTTTAAGAGATTGAAATGGGAGATTCCTAGTATTGTTGTATTCATGCATTAATTCGGTCAGATGCTGTCTAAATTTGCATATTTTTGACAAGCATTCAAGTTTAAATACAAAATTTAAAATCGTTTTCTTTCCGACTTTTTGATTAGTTCTTCTTTTGATTTAAAGTCTTACAATCATAAAATTTAACCGTAACTGCTAATCCTCGGTAGCCGATGAATTTTTCTATATTTTTAATGCTGGATTGAGAAGTTTACGGATATGCCGAACTTAATAAAATATGGAAAGTTATGGGTTATGAGGAAATATTTTCCTTGCATGAAAGATTGTCAGATAATTTTGGCGTATGAATGTTACAGTGCGTTTATGTTACTGAACATGCATCGCTTTACCAATTTTTTTAATGCACTTTGAACATTTACTACGTTTTACGTTTTACTAACATCGAAGAATGATGAATTATTTTGACTTCTGTGAGGTAAAAAATGTCGATCAAGGGGAAAGCCGATCGACTGAGAAGCTCAACTAAAATTTTAAATATCAATTGCTAGCTGTTAATATCGTTAAGTGGTAAAAAATCTATTCTGAACTATTCGGGAAATGTTAATAATCAACGTTTACTCGTTACGTGTTCTCTAAAGTGTTAGCTACATGTAATATTCTTCTAGATCGATGATGAAGCACATTACTACGCATTACACGTATCTCCTCCATACACAGGCAACGCAACGATGCAACCAGGATACGGCATTTCTTATTCGAATGATTTTAATTTCTTGACAGTTGATGCGAATAACGGCGCCAATTCTGCTTGCACTTCCATCAGCCAATTAGGGTAATTTTGTAGTTTTTTAACATTCTTTAGTATGGTGTTATTTCAGCGGATGGTGGATGGTGAGTTGCGCTCGTTCTGGTCTGAATGGTAAATATGTGCCGGCGACTTTTAACACTGAATATGGCTTTTTCTACGAGATATATCTACAAGATAATCGGACCTATATAATCAATCCAATACAGTCTCGTATGATGCTTCGAAGTCTTGTGTAGTGAAGATTTTCAATCTTCACATGTGAATCAAGGATGGTTGCGGATAATTACCTCTTCGTCGAACTTGCTGTAATAACGCAGAGAATTTTTGCGGATTTTAAGCATGGTTTTGGCTTAAAAACATGGTGTTTATTAGGTGACGATATGATTTGTTTTTAAACTACTTGCGAAAATGCACAAAGCTCAAATCTGACACGAATTTGGATGTTAAGAACGTTTTTTAAAAACATTGTATTAAATTTATTGATGGCGTTATTAAGATGTGATCAAGCGAATGCCAGGTGTCGATGGAAACCGAATTGCCGCACTCTGCGCAGAGTATTACATTTGTATTTTTTAGTCAATTATTGTTGATCAGTTCCCTTCCAATCTTAAATCCCCTTACTATACATATGCTTGTATTGGAAACGTTTTATTGCAATTTTTGTTCCGACTTAGATGTGCCCATTGAACGCGAATGTGATGAATGATCAATTGGTGTAGAGTTAATAAACATTAGCAACCTTGCAAGTGAAATGTGATCGATTTTGTCAGTCAGTCATTGATTCGTCAGTTCAGAGCTAAAAGCTAGCAACTGCGACATCGATCTGCACCAGCAGTCACTCGTCAACGAACGATCGCTCATCTTTTGTCTATAAACTCAATGTATAGTTTGCATGCTTGATTAGTTCAGTTTGGCTGACCTTTCCGAAGTACTTTATTGCAATATAGTAGCTTGAAGAATGCTATGTATTTGTATTTTATGAATTTTATGACGTCTCACTGTTACTTTGCGCTAAAATTTAGTTGTTGGTGCCCCTATCAATTTACTAAACAATTTTGTGGTGTATTCGGCGTCGTAGAGATCCTTACGCTCAACAGAATGGGATTTTAAGCTGTTTTAGGAGCAGAAATAACAACACAATTAAAACAGCCATGAATACTTGAACAGTAGCACAAACGTTTACTCCAGCAAGTATTGCGATGAGACCATCACTTTTTAAACATCTTGAGATTTTGAAGTCTTAGAGCGCTTCTGCCTGAATGCTGTAGGTGTTATTGAATTCGTTTCGTGAAACGTTGGAAAATGATACTCAGCAAGCGCCATCCATGAATTATACCGTAAGAATTTTGTAAGCTAATGACGGTTTTTCGATATCCGATCGAAGGGCTATTTTCTAGAAATTTCGAAAATAAAAATCTATTTTTGCCTCTGTAACTTATGATGTCGATTCTCTTGTTAATAATGCCATTAAGTAGTTGTGTAGAGGGATTTATGACTATAACCTGTTTCGTATTTCATTCTAATTTCGACGTATTTTATTAGCATTGCCGTGTCTCACTCGTTTCATTGCCCCTTTCAGAAAAGCAACCGAGCGTTTTGTTTCTTAAGTGTCGAACCATTGTATAATAGTGAGCTCGCGCCACTCATTCGTAGGTGTAAGCGAATCTTTACCGATAATATTTCGCTAGATTTCAAATATTTCAAATGATCGAATTAGTAAACAACCATGTCAGCGTGATGACAATTGAAAGTTTCTGGTCATGTAGTAGAATATTCTGTTTCAGATCGAAAGACGAGGAGTGCGTTGCGAAAAAATGACGTCGGGTCTGTCTGGTGCGGAATACTTGGCGTCGATTTATGGAACGGAGAAAGATAAAGTGAACTGCTCGTTCTACTTTAAAATCGGCGCCTGTCGACACGGCGATAAATGTTCGCGCATTCACAACAGGCCAACATTCTCTCAGACAGTGCTACTCAAGAACCTCTACCACAATCCAGTCCTCGACCTACGACAAGCAGATGCTTGCTTCAGTAAGTAGCTCTGAATATTGCGCATATCTCGGCTAAAATATGATTGGCTTGAAGATATTCTCGTTCTTTTGTCGTTGGGGAGGGATGCGAGTGATTGTAGAGCACATAATGTCTTGGATTGGCTAAAATATACTCATCTATCCTTTGATAAAACCTGTCAGCCGCGCTAAGCAAGGTATAGGACCCAATACCACTCTTTTCTTCGATAACGAAACGCGAAATAAGCTCATTTCCGAAGTACCAACGCTCTTCTATAAATTTTCACTCGTAATGACTTCGAATAAAGGAGGGAAAGGGAAGTTTTATGCCATAACTCTACCTAATTTTTTCATATTACAATCCTCCATCCTGTATTAGTTGCGATAGGAATTCTCTTTTCGACTTAGAGGAGCAACCGAATGCTTTCCTAATTGAATATGCCGCGTTTGGAAGCCTTATTTTGACTCACTGTTTGGATTATAGCATCGTCTCTCTGTCTACTGGTTCGACCAGTTTCTTTTGTAAAGAGTCGTCATTGAACCGGATCAAAACGTTCGTTCTTATTTATTGATTGGCATACAGTATGGTCAGTCGAAATTATGTCGACAGTTGTGCCTATTTTTTAAAATACTTCTATAACCTGAAACGCGAGTACTAAAGGATTTTTTAAGTTGGTGATTTGAGAGTCTTGCAGCTCAATGTTTGTATTGCAAAATATGGTTGAAATACGAGCTTTCGTTTTGTATTTTTGGCGACATAATTGGTTAGACAGTAGGGAGCTTACCGCCTGTAAGAAGAAAAAGAGTGGGAGTAGGCGGGAATTTCAAGATGGAAAAGACGAATTCTCAGGCATGCCGTAGCAAGTATTGACCGTAAGAGTATCTCAGGGACAAGCGTCTGAAATCAGTACAAGTATTTATTATCTCCACTACACCTTCACGCGTAGAGGTCTGATTAGCGCTGGACGCTCTATTTTGTACACTGATCTAGAGCATATGGTAAATATATTATTCCTGGAGACTTAATCCAGTTGCAGGAGGTTGGCAGCCCTCTTCTGTTTAATCTTTTATTGTGTTTCTCGAGTTATTAGCTGTAAATTGTTTTAGAAGATACAGCAGCGGAATCGAATGTAAAATAGATTCATATTCATTCGTTATTCTAAGTTACTATGTCGTTCACCAAAATTCGTCACCCTTGTATTCAATTTCATTATTTCTGCATTCAGTTAGTTTGACGATTTTGAATGCAAAAGTGACGAATTATGATGAAATACCTTATAATATCATGAGAGCGAGGAGCTCATAATTGTATTTCTGGAATGTTAAGTTAATTGCGTATGTTTCAGAGGTGGGCAAAGAGGATGAACAGGAGCAGAAGTACTTTGACGAATTTTTCGAAGAAATATTCACTGAGATCGAGGACAAATATGGGGAAATCGAAGAGATGAACGTGTGTGACAATATTGGCGAGCACATGATTGGCAATGTGTATGTGAAATTTCGGCGGGAAGAAGACGCTGAAAAAGCCGCCCTCGCTATTGATGAGCGCTGGTACGTTTTTCTGGCAGTTGACCAAGTGGTTCATTCACTGAAAGGTCCATTGTGCTGAGAGGCCCGCAATGTCATACTAGGCTAATTAGCAACCAAAGCCATGGCAGGATGGCACTGATTATATATCCGTTGAAGCAATATAGCGATTGTAGGTTACAATAAACGTTAATGGGCATATCGCAATACGGCACACGTAATCTGTCGCTGAAATTTCAGTGCTACAGTTAGACAACACGGTTACTTTTTTACGGCGAATTAGCAAGCCGTTAGCATCTTAGCACAATGAAGCTTTTGGCTCAATGGATCTGTCAGTGTGTATTGTGTTTTCAACTATCTATATTCAATCTAATTACGCCGTCTTTTATCGTAATTCATAACTTTTGCATTCATTGTCGTCAGTCTTGAATTCGATTTTGGTGTTTTTGATTTCTGGTTTCACTCACCTCGCACTCAATCCAGACGCAAGGTTGACGAAATTGAACGCAAGGGTAGTAAGTGCAGCGCTGAATGCAGTGTCACTTTAAGAAAAGCTGCTTCGATAGATTTTTCGGATTGAAATGGCGATATTTGAATGTAAAGGCTGGTCAATCTTAAAAATTCTTCATCAGCAACAGAAAAACATTGTCCCCTGAGCTTTTTCTTGACGGTTATGGGCTAAAATTACACTTAAGTTGACTATCTGCGGTATCGCCGTTGAACCTTTGTTACTGATCAAAATATTTTGACTATAGTAAAGTGGCATAAAATGGTTATAATTGCAGGTTCAACAAGCAGCCGGTGTACGCGGAGTTGTCGCCGGTGACAGATTTCCGAGAGGCTTGCTGTCGACAGTACGAAATGGGCGACTGCGGCAAGGGTGGCTTCTGCAACTTTATGCACCTGAAGCCTATCAGTCGCGAGCTGCGCCGAAAGCTCTACGGCCGGCGGCAAAACGCGCCGACGACCGGCAGCGCGCGATCTCCTGATCGGTCGGGGGGCGGAGGAGGAGGAGGTGGTGGAGGAAGTTACGGCGGCGGCAGAGGCGGACGACGCGGCGGTGGCGGTGGCTACCGAGGTGGACGTGGAAGAGGCGGCGGTAACTTCTACGGCGGCGGCGGCGGCGGTGGAGGAGGAGGAGGATATGGAGGCGGCGGTTATGAACAGCGGTCTCGTTCCCCCAGAGATCGTCGGCGTTACTAATTAATTGTTTTGGTCGGGATGGGTGCGATCCGTTGTATCAATTTTTGCGCATGTCGACGATACGCCACTCACTTCAGGACGGGTATGTGAACGATACGTCACGCGTTGCCCTCGACCCTTGCGTTATTTAAACGCATCTGCGGTTATGGAAACAAATCTGTTTTATTGATTAGATTTAAACATCGTTCATAGCGCGCTTCACGCTCACTACCAATGCCCAAAATCCACGCTAAAGCACTTACATGCCAAACATACTGATATCGGTCGTATTCCGAATTTATAGAGCGCATCGTTTTCGTACGAAACGGTCATATGCGTTACAATTTTTATTGTAGCCCAACTTTATATGTTTAATGAAACATGTCCCAAAATGGCCAATTATGCCACTAACCTGCCGTTATATGTTGTTGGCGTGTCGTTTTCGTACGCTATTTTCTTATTCGAAATCGGTCTCTTCGCCTTTTGACTTCTCTTTAGCATTCACGCACACACTTTTAGTAGGCTTTGGCATTTTGAAAGTTTCAACCCGTACGTTAGGGGTTGTATTGTAACTTCAATTTTGAGCATGGCATACAATTTGTATCTCTGAATGACCAACCAATCAGCGATCAGCATTGTGTTTTCACTACATCGCTGATTCACATCAGTTTCTGTACTCGATTTTCCTACGTCAGTAACGAAGCGTCCAATTTGACTCCTTTTTGTTGCGAAATTAACATTAAATGTAGAGGGGAAAACGATTTAGTGTATCATCAGTTTGAATTCCTCGCTCAAATCTTGTCCTTGCGAGACCCAAAAACTTCATTTTACGTTACTGCCTAAGGAATTACAAGTGTTGTGTATTGGCGCTTTTTTAACTGATGTGACGCATTTCGCTGAAACAACAAGAAATAGTGACATATTGTATATAGTTTTTGTGCTCCTTGTTGTGCAAGATGGTGTTCTTTAATTTTCAAAAGACTATGAAAAGAATATGACACATAACGCGTCTTCTTCCTAGTAATCCGTTTCAATGCTTCTTCGTTGGTTATCATCCACGTTTTGTTCGTTGATTGTTTCCTCGCAACCACTGGTCGCTGTTCACCATTATCGATCAAGTTGTGTTGTTTTTCTGTTGTTCTTTGTCGCTCCTTGTTGATGTGCGATGATTTGATTCTTGCTCCTGGATAAAGTTTTGAACAGGTCCCGATTTTGTTTCGTGTGGTTTGCGTATATGGGTGGCTTTTGGCAACCAGCGTTTCTGTTATGGAAACGTTATCGATTGAATTTTTTGTGAAGTGTTCACTGTACTTTTAATACCGTATTTCTTCCAATAGACGCCCAGGGCGTCTATTTTTTCAATCAAGGCTTGAGGGGGGCGTCTATTATTTCAACCGGTTTTTAAACTTGGCGTTAGTTGGAGAGAAGGCATCTTTTTCTTCAAATTGCTGCTTCAGGACACAATATAATTCATAAATAAAAGGATTGTGTGATATCACTAGTAGAATTTGAATGGGAGTTCAGTACTGACCTTCACTGCATAGCATTGATTACTTTAATTGTCCTAGAGAGAGACGATAACTTGGGGGGGGCGTCTATTTTTTCAATCAAGGCTTAAGGGGGGCGTCTATTGGAAGAAATACGGTATATATGACGGGCTGAGACGTTTGAGGGGTACATTTTAGTTTATTGATAGGCGTACTTTTGAGTAAATACTCGAATATGACCTTGTATTCCTTTCGTATTACTATAGTAATACTATTCCTGATGAGGCTTTCAAAACACTTTCCGTGCGGGTAGTTGACGTCTGGTGAAATGAGTATAGTTTCAAAATTTGCTTCCTATAAGACGCGGATATCAGTTATATACCAATACTTGCTGCGTGAATTGGCATTTGCTTATTATATAACGTAGACATTTGTTATTATCGATTGATACTCATTACAGTACCCATTACAACAAATCTAGTCTGCAGGGTGGATATCATTATTTTGGCCTTTTTAATATTTGGCGCTCTGCCATAAAAGTGACGTCATACATACTATATAAACTCAATATTTTCTTTAGACTATTTTCAAGCGACTTAAAGACATAAAGGATGGCGTCGCGTCTATCCGGCGCGGAGTACCTGGCTTCAATCTACGGTACGGAAAAGGATAAAGTGAACTGTTCGTTCTACTTCAAGATCGGGGCGTGTCGACATGGAGACACCAAATGCTCCCGCATCCACAATCGTCCCACATTCTCGCAAACTATTCTCCTCAAGAATATGTATCACAACCCCGTGCTCGATCTCCGCCAAGCCGACGCTTGTTCGCGTATGTAATTTTACTTACAATTTGTCCATGAAATCAAAGTGAACATTTTTCGTTCACTAATCGAGACCCTCAGGGAACAGCGTAGTACGCTCAGCGTTAAAAACTAAATTGATCACATTCTTTGCGGGGTCCACACTGCTCAACTTGATCGCTACGAGACCAATACATCATTTTCTTGTTACTGACTGATAAATGACGACTCTACAGTGAGTGTCGGTTATATCGGTGAACGGGAGACCGGTAGAAGCGATTTACGGTTATAAACAATGCATGTCGTGTAGAAAAAATAGGAGTCCGAATAATGGGGACTGCTCGAACCGGACCGCTATAAGCAAACTATCTCTATAAATGATTTTTACTGGCTCAAACCTCGACCATTTTGTTCGTGCTTTTTTATGTCGATTGACAGCCGCTTGTTTAAGTGAAACTGTAATGACCTTCGACCTAAAGGAGTGTATTTTGCATTCTTTTTAGCTCCCTATGACAAGCTGGCTGTGGGTCATATCTGTTAAAATTAGGGTTGTAACGGGGACGGGGAATTCCCCGTTCCCCGGGGATTCCCCGGAATCTGAATTTGTCCCCGTCCTCGAAATTCCCCGTCCCCGGAATTTCCGATTCCCCGTCCCCGTTACAACCCTAGTTAAAATTGTAAATAAAACACTGCTAAGTAGCTTGTCATAGGAAGTTAAAGAAAATAGGTGCAGTACATTCCTTTCGGTTGGAGGCGACCGCAGTTCCCCTTTAATATTTTGCACTCGCGAATTTTCTGCAAAAGTAAACTGTTGATAATAAATATGTGCGTCGATGACTAGCCTGTTTCTTCTCTAATCGCTTCTTTCGGTTTGTTCAGGTGTCGGCGTACAGGACATTCAGGAGCAGAAGTACTTTGACGAGTTTTTCGAAGAGATCTTCACGGAGCTGGAAGACAAGTACGGTGAGATTGAGGAAATGAACGTGTGCGACAATATCGGCGAGCACATGGTTGGCAACGTGTACGTCAAGTTTCGGCAAGAGGAGGATGCTGATAAGGCTTGCAAGGCTCTTGACGAGCGCTGGTATGACCTATTTTCACTTTTGGCTCTCGAACGGATCACTGCGGTCAAGGTGGGGCCGTTACGATGCCGGAGTCATATTGTGATCATGTCACGTATTAGGAATAAGTATTGTATTGAATAGAAGCGTAATTTTTGAATATAGAAGCCGGCGTAATCATTGCGTTCCTACCCTGAACATTCCCTTATTCGCGTTCCGCTGTATTGCAGGACGACTCCGTTAAGTACTAGCTCCACGCATGTACCATAGATTGTCGTTAGCTACGAATGACACGGCTGTTTCCCGGTAAGCTGATTACTATTTCAATTCAAATAGTATACGGCGAACATGTCAAATGGGGCTGAAAAAGATTACGGTAAATTCTCCAGGCTGACCGTAGTGTCATAGTAAGGAAACCATCTTCGATGGTTCTTTCTATTCGAGTATAATAGTTAGGTAGCGACATGGCATAAAATGGTTATAATTGCAGGTTCAACAAACAGCCGGTGTACGCGGAGTTGTCGCCGGTGACAGATTTCCGAGAGGCTTGCTGTCGACAGTACGAAATGGGCGACTGTGGCAAGGGTGGCTTTTGCAACTTTATGCACCTGAAGCCGATCAGTCGCGAGCTGCGCCGAAAGCTCTACGGCCGACGACACAACGCACCGACAACCGGCAGCGCGCGATCGCCGGATCGGTCGGGCGGTGGTGGAGGCGGTGGAGGAGGATACGGCGGTGGCCGAGGTGGACGACGCGGCGGAGGTGGCGGCGGCGGCGGTGGCGGTGGCGGCTACCGTGGCGGACGTGGACGGGGCGGCGGCGGTGGTGGATATGGCGGCGGAGGCGGTGGATATGGAGGCGGAGGCGGTGGTTATGGCGGTGATCAGCGCTCCCGATCTCCCAGAGATCGTCATCGCTACTAATTGATTTTGTGTTGTCGGGATGGGTGCGATCTGTTGCACCGATTTTGCGCACGTCATTTTTTTGCCTGGATAGATGTGAAACACGACGCGTCTTCTTCCCAGTTATCCATTTCCAATGCTTTTTCGATGGCTATCCGTCACGTTTTTTTCTTTGACTGTTTCCCCGAGCCACTTGTCGCTGTTCTTCATTATCGAGCAAGTTTTGTTGTTCTCTTGGTCCTTGTCACTCTTTGTTGATGTGCGATGATTTAATTCTTGCTTCTGAAATAAAGTTTTGAACAGGCGTCGATTCGATTTCGTATGGATTTCTTAATTGGTTGGATTTTGGCGACCAGCGTTTCTGTTATAGAAACGTTATCAATTTCATGTTTTATGAACTGTTTATATTGTTAATAATACGTTTAAAGGGATATTGGCTGAAGGATTTGGGGAGGGGGAGGGGTATACGTTAGTTTAGTTTAGTTGTTAAGTACTATTCGGTAAATACACGAATTGAAACCTGGATTCTTTTCGTGTTGCCATGTTAGGAATAGTGTTATCGTGGCATCGATAAGACTTTCGGCGCGTCTAGTTGAAGTGTAATGAAAAGCACTGGATAACATAATGTATTGCCTCTTATGACACGCGAATATCATTTAAATATCAATTGCAGTTGCACAAACGGGCATTCGCGGGTTTTAGAATGCAGATATTTGGTATTATCGTTTGATACTGATTAAAAATATTATCGGTAGGATAGATCATGTTATTATTGCCTATATTTGGTGCTCTTCCAAAAATGCCTTCATAAATATTGTACGAATCCAATATTTTCTTTAGACTATTTTCAAGCGACTAAGTGACAAATAAATTAACGATGACTTCGCGTCTGTCGGGCGCGGAGTACCTGGCTTCAATCTACGGTACGGAAAAGGATAAAGTGAACTGTTCATTCTACTTCAAGATCGGGGCGTGTCGACATGGAGACAGCAAATGCTCTCGCATCCACAATCGTCCCACATTCTCGCAAACTATTCTCCTCAAGAATATGTATCACAACCCTGTGCTTGATCTGCGACAAGCCGACGCTTGTTCACGTATGTTTTAACTCTCAGTTCGCCATTGAAGTTGAGTGGTAGTCGATTATTTTTGCAGCATTATCATTTATTTTCGTAATTTTACCATTTAGTTTCATAAATTTATCTTTCAGTTTTGAATGGAAAATTTACGAAATTAGATTATTAAATTACAATATTAACCATCAACTGCGACATGTTAATGAATGTGTGCGTCGATGAACGGTCTGTATCTTCTCTGATCACTTCTCTCGCTTTGTGTAGGTGTCGGCAAGCAGGACGAACAGGAGCAGAAGTTCTTTGACGAATTTTTCGAAGAAATCTTTACGGAGCTGGAAGACAAGTACGGCGAAATTGAGGAAATGAATGTGTGCGACAACATAGGCGAGCACATGATTGGTAATGTGTACGTCAAGTTTCGGAAAGAGGAAGACGCCGAGAAGGCATGCAAGGAACTTGACGAGCGCTGGTATGGTCCTTTTTTTGCTTTCGATCGTGTCCCTGTGGGAAAACTGTAGCTGTTCCAATTTCGTAATCGTTTTGAATTGGAAGCGTTATTTTGATAATAGGAACTGGACTTGTATATAATATAAGCGCTGTTTTTGGAATCGAAATCGTATATAATGAAATAGTTTTATAACAATTGAAATCGATTGACGGAATCTTTGCACCCCTAGGCGCTCCCTTTTTCACGCTTTGCAGTATTAAAGCTTGACTCAGTTCATTGCTAGCGCCAGGCATTGTACCATTGATTGTTGTTAACTACGAATGAAAAGACTGCTTATCTGTAAGCTGATTACTGTTTAGATTGAAATAATATGCGAAGAAAGTGTCATGCGGGACTAAAAAGATTACGGTAAATTCTCCAGGCTAAGCACCGAAGCGTCACATTAAGAAAACCTGCTTCAATGTGTCCTTACGGTCGAATGAAATGGCTTATTATCGATGTGGCATTAAATGCGTCTAATTACAGGTTCGACAAGCGGCCGGTATACGTGGAGTTATCGCCGGTGACTGACTTCCGAGAAGCGTGCTGCCGGCAGTACGAAATGGGAGACTGCGGCAAAGGCGGCTTCTGCAACTTTATGCACCTGAAGCCGATCAGTCGCGACCTGCGCCGAAAGCTCTACGGTCGTCGCCCTCTTCCCTACGGCGGCAGTGGCGGCCGATCTCCCGATCGCAGTGGCGGCGGAGGCGGCGGTGGCAGAGGCTTTGGTCGAGGTGGTGGAGGCGGTCGCGGTGGTAGGTTTTACTTTCTTTGTCATGAAGGATTAACGTGATGATTGAATGGATAAACCGCTTCGAGAGTTTTTATTACATGATGCTACTTTTTCTTTCACTTCTAAAATTTCATTTTTACCGTTTCTGAGCGTAGTAATTAGGAAACGATAGTAATAATTGCTGAAAAGCGGTGTTTCACCGTGTAAGGTGATCACACCTTGCGGTGCTCATCTTTGTCCACTACTGTGCCTGGCTGAATTACTTGTAAATGATTGAAAATTTTTGACTATGTTTCCTCTTCAGTCTAATAATTTTCTTATCTTTTGCTCCTTTTGAAAATTTCAAAATAGCATTACGCCAATTGCATTTCTATGCGAAATCGCAAATTTTTACGAGCAGTTTGCATTAATTGGGTGTTTCAGGCGGAGGTGGCTATGGAGGCGGAGGCGGTGGCTACGGAGGCGGCGGCGGCTATGGCGGTGGTCGCGGTGGCGGCCGAAGCGGTGATCATGGCGGTGGTTATAGGGATCGCTCGCCACGCGATCGACGACGCTATTGAAAATGGTTAACGTGTAACTATCATACTTCTTTTCCTTCAACCGACCTATGTCGTTGTTGTCGTTCCTCGAATCACGTGCTTGCTTATTTCTCAGTCTGAATCGGATATTGTCGATTACTGGCGCTTCTATAATTTTGATCAAAAAGGGATTTTAACGATTATATACATCATTTCTTTTCAGTAGTTCGCAGTCTTCTGATGCTAAGTCAAGTCGCTTTTTAAGGGAAGGAGGATTGGCAATTATCCGATTTATATGTTATGCATCTTGCGCTCTGATCACAATTGTTGGAGAACTCTGATAGGGACTGCGCCTCGGGATACTCTCAAACGCTGTATTTATCTGCATCATTCCCTAATTCCGTCTCGTTCAATACCGAATGTATTGAACAATGAACGTGAACAAATGGCAGCACTTATCCGAGTTCTCCTCAACCTACATTGCCCGTTGATGTCTATCTTGCTCTTCGATTAGTCAAATGTAGCTAATGTTCAACGACAGTTTGGATGTTGCTGCGTGAATATCGCTTTTGGCTTGGTTCTATCAGAAATATCACGACTAAAGTTGGATTGGTGAAATAGTGGGGGCAGGGGCTTGAAATCGTCTGCTGGGGATTGTACGCGTGAGTTGATATCTCCGAAATAACAAATTTTATCAACAGTGTGTTCTGAAAAGGACTGCAGCCCTTTTTTGATATCGACCGAACGCGCTTGAATTTCGACAGATTCTGGCGTCTGTTCCATAATACTATTTGCAGTTGCAGAACTGCAGAATTGCAACCGCGGAGATTGGTCATTTTCCGGTTTCCTGTCCAATAACCACGCTTGCAGTTTTGCAATTGCAATAGTTTTATGAAACGGGTCCCTGACATTGGCTTCTGAACCTCGCTTCATTTTTGTTCCCTTTTACTGTCAGCGATGGTCAGTTAACAAATGCAGCAGAGAGTATTTTAATGAAACCATCTTTACGTCGCCTCTTTGTTATTTCTTCGCCAATCGCGATATTACTTTGTTGTAGATGGCACTTCATTTCAAACGTCGTATGTGCATGCGACTTGACAATTTCAGTGGAATATTTTGATGGAAACTTCGCTGTCATTCCATCATCTGATAAGCCATTGTTATCATTGCGCGCTACTCGTGTCCTTTTTCGTACCGCAGATGTAAATCGAAGTAGTTTTCGTCGGAAATTATTTGTTTCCGCTTGTTCGCTTGTCGAGCACTGTTTTTCTTCGAAGCACGGTCCCGAATAAATACTTTGCAAGAGCCGTCCGATTGGTCTTTTAAATCATACTGGTTAACTTTTTGTCCAGTCGCTTCAATAATATCGAAGCGTACATGTTTGCAGAAATGGTTTTAATTTACAGGTATTTCGTCACAATTCGTCACTTTCGCACTCAGTTTCGTTATCTTAGCGTTCGATTCGAGCGCAAGTATGGCGGAACTGAATGCAGTAGTGACAAATTGGGATGAAAGACGGTGTACAGTTTAATTCTTTTATACTGGTACTTTGGAGACCGGCCAAAGTTAGCGCTTGAAACGAAATACCGGTATAAACGAATTCCATTGTAATTAATTTTGCGTGTTAGTAGGAGAAGGAGATGGCGAACTATACCAACTTCCCGCACAACAAGAAAAGGACCCTGTACGTCGGCGGGTTCGGCGAGGAGGTCAATGAGAAGCTGCTCCATGCCGCGTTCATTCCGTTCGGTGAAATCGTCGACATCTCCCTTCCCATGGATTATGAGAGCGGCAAGCATCGAGGATTCTCGTATGTTGCTACTTTTTGTGGTTTTAAGGATAGGGTTCAATTTGATAGGGGGAGGGTTAAAGCTCGCGGTTCCCGAATGGCCGATTACAGCTATGGAAAATCTGCCATTCCACAATTGTAAGTGATTTTTAGTAGGGCTGTAGCGGGGACGAAGAACGGGAATTCCCCGGCCCCCCCCTACAGCCCTAGTTTCTAGTCGGAATTTGTTTGTCAGTGACGAAAGCGAAATATTGATCTTGTAAAAAAGGTTAGTTCCGGAGGCTCGACTAGTGGGTAGGCTAAACCTTTTTTTACACTTTATTTTCTTGACATTTAACGATATGTGCGTTGGTCGCTCGATGATTTGTACACCATTTTGCGTAATAAATTCTGAGTAACGTCGAATATTTGCAGTTTCGTCGAGTTCGAGCTGCCCGAAGATGCCGCAGCGGCGATCGACAATATGAATGACTCGGAGTTGTACGGACGAACGATTCGAGTGAACTTTGCCCGGCCGCCAAAAGCGAACGAGCGCAGCGCACGACCAGTTTGGGCAGATGACGACTGGCTTAGGCAGTACGGCGGCGGACAGGGCAGGAAGGTGGGCGCGGAGGTGGATGGCGACGTTCCGGATGAAAACGCTGAGAATGTTCCCGCTGAAGAAGGTGCACTTTTATCTTCGATTGTACCTTTTACCATTTTCTCTATAATTGCCCTACTCGAGTTTCTTCAATTAAACGGTAAAAATTATTCATAGCTGTCTCGCTTATATTAGTAATTCATTTAGAGCGGACATGTTTGGCCGGTCTCGAATTTTGGCCTTTTATGTTCTGAACAGGGCCATGTCGTTCTTAACAGTAATCGCTGATACCGATCAAAATCCGTCGGCCTTTTATTTACCGGTGTAAACAATTTCCGCTTTATAACTCATTTTCACACTATTAAGGACTGGTGAGATGCAACTTGAAGTTTAGTATTTTTCATGTTTCTGACAAGCTTTTTTACTTCACACAGTAGCATGACTAAATTTTGGCTTTATAACGGTTCAAACAGACTGCGGCTGCTAAATTAGCTGCAATTGCTGCTTTACCGATAGCACTACCGTTTATTCGACGTAGCATTTAAACGCATTTTGTGCATTTAAATGCGCATTGGCGTGAATAAACTAGAGTACCTCGGACTAGAATATGAAAACGTTAATATTTTTAGGGCAAACGACAGCTGCGGAAGCGGCGAACCAACACCGTCTACCTCTCGTTTACTTTGGCATCAAGATTGGTATTCGCTACATTGGCCGGATTGTCATGGAACTACGGTCCGACGTCGTTCCCAAAACTAGCGAAAACTTCCGTGCCCTCTGCACAGGCGAGAAGGGTTTCGGTTTCGAAGGTATTTCTTCATCTTTCACAATCGGCTTGCTTTTGTCTTGTCCTGTTATGTTTTGCAAAATGATGTTTTACCTTGTTATTACCCTGTTTGCGCTATTTTTGCGAAGAAATCTCGAATTCCTACTGCATTAATTTCGGGGATGGGTTTGTCTCGTTACCAACGAAATAAGTATATTTTAGTATGCAATCTATTCTCGCAAGTTGCGCTGAAGAAGATGGTTATGATGCGGAGCACTCAATATTTATTATCCATGATTTTCAGGATCTATATTTCACCGAATCATCCCGCAGTTTATGTGCCAAGGAGGCGATTTCACGTTAGGGGACGGAACGGGCGGCAAGTCGATATATGGCGCCAAGTTCGAAGACGAGAACTTTACTCTGAAACATACTGGACCAGGAATTCTCTCGATGGCTAACTGCGGGCCGAATACTAACGGGTAAGAGCCATGGCGTCATATTCGTTTTGACTGGTCGCTTTGATTTCAGTCGGATTGGTTGTTTAGGAATAACTCTGAGTGATTGATAATATGCAGGGTCTTTAACCATAATTCATCGTCTTTGCAATCAAATTCGTCCAACCAGCGTTCTAATATAATACAGAGATGACGAAATTGTTTGTCATTTATTGTTATAACTTTGAATACTTGTAAATAATGAGATCGTCTTGTAGAATAAGGCAGTATTGCTATCAGAGCACTTTTTGTTCTCATTTTTCGATAATTTCAAGGAAGAATGTTTCCCCGTCTCGTTTCCTTTTACAGCCCTAACAATCATTATCGTCTTTATTGCAGGTCTCAGTTCTTCCTCTGTACTGCGAAGACGGAGTGGTTGGACGGAAAGCACGTAGTGTTCGGCCGAGTGATCGAAGGAATGAATGTTGTCAAGCAGATGGAGCAACAGGGCAACCAGAATGGAAAGGTCCAGATGAAGGTTCAGATCACTGAGTGTGGCGAGATACTCCCCAACGCCCCCAAGACTTGATTTTCTTTGTACATTTCTGCCATGAATTGAGACTGTCATAAGTTATTTAGCGCTTTGTACTTTCGTCCGGCGTTTGTTAGAGACCTTCCCATGCGCTCGCTTGGGTTAGAAACGATATTGGCCTTCGACCATTCTAGAATTAATTCAAGGAATTTATATTTTCATTTCCTCTTTGAATTGAACAAATTAAACTGAATATTTTAAAAATGAAATCGAGCATCTTTCATTTCAGATCAACAGTTTCTTGAATTCTTTTGAGAAAAGCGCTGGATTATAAGTGGAAATGGTATATTTTTCATTAGCATATTATAGATGAATGTGCGAAAGTTTGAAAGGGCGCTATATAACTTATGCATGGTTTTAATTTTGTTGTTTGAGTTGTTACGTTTCGCAACTGCTATTTCTCGCGAGGAATAAAAATTCTGATCTCAGTTGGGCGAGAAAATGTGATTTGCATATTGCCGATATGTTAATCGGCGGATTTCAACGAGATCCGTATCCCACGATGTATGGCTATCGACTGGAATGATTCTAGCTTTACAGCAGTCAAGGCGGACATCATTTTTTGAGCTACTTAGCTGATATTCCACTTGATAGCAAACTTCATTTTTTCGAGGTGAGCCCACTAATGATTTACTCTTCGAATTGAATTCGTTCACATATAGAATGCCGAATCGTTTTTGACGCAGGCAGGCGAATGGAACGCAGCTGATTCACTAGATGTGGGGATCAATGCTGTGAGGGTGGGCGAAAAACCTAGGATGATCTTCTATTATGCTTTCGGAGTCGAAAAGTCTTGTCTTGGGAGTGAAAAATTCTGGATTTTGAAGTTCAAAACTCTGTCCTAGGACTGGACGCTTTGACGACTAAAGTAGTCTTGCGCAGCCATTCACTGTTCCGTGCACCGTTGCAATGAATTGCATCCGTGATAAAAGATTGAATAGGAATAATATAATGAAAATCGTTTCTACCAGTAATTGATGGAAATGCGCATATGACCGCTATAATCGAATCACCGTAACAATCTACAACGCAGTGGACGATTTCAACTATATTTTGTAATTTTTGCGATCTTAAGACTCAATAGCGTTTCAGCGAACGAATCAACGACGACGAAGAATGCCGGGCAAGACTGGCACCGGCGGAAACACCGAGCCGATGCCTTTTAGGCGGGTCTTCGGTCCGCAGGCTGGTGCACAGAACAGCAGCACCCCTCCCTCTATTAGTCGTAAGTTCTCTCTTCCTCCTTTTCCGTTCACGCTGCTGACTTCTACTTTGGCACGAAGAAAACGTGCCCCCTCGTGAAATGGAGTAATCACATTAGGGGCCGATTTCATAAAAACTAGTGTAAAATGTAGAAATTGGAATGGCCTTCTGCATTATCGTCTGTAACTTTATTTTAAAATGAGAGGATGTTTTTGAAAAGACTTCTCGGCCATTTTAATAAGTATGTTTGATTGGTTAATCGCGATGGTCATTCAGCCGCGCTCTCCCAAACTTTGTCTACGGGTCGGCCGCAGTCGCCGTACGGATTGGACATGAAACCGCCGGCGGTGGAGGAAGAAGGCGAGAAGGTGCGAGAACGCGACCGCGACCGCTCGTCCAGCAAGAAGGAGAAGCGAAAGAAGCGCTCGCGCTCTCGTTCGCGCTCCAAGGAACGCAGCAAGAAGCGAAAGCGAAGTCGGTCTCGGTCTCGGTCACGTAGTCGCGAGCGTTCATCCCGAAGACGACGCGATAGGTCTCGATCTCGCAGCAAGGACAGAGGTGCTGTATTTTAGCATTTGCATTTGGTGTCAAAATTGCTTTCTACGCGAACTTACTTCTTCTGGAGAATGTACTGTGAATTATTATTTTTTAATAGCGCGTGATAAGCCACTTGCTAGTCATGTCAATTACCTTGTAGTTGTTAGCTTATCGCTAAGTAGACTTATCATACGTAGCTAAAAACACTCAACTAAGCGTGCTATTATAGAATTTATAAATAATATATAATGAATGAACTTGTTTTCATCCAGAATATTGTATTGAGCGTAATATGCCTCGATGAAGCCTGAGGATGGTCTTATTATCACTGATTGAACATTTGCAGATCGAAGCAGCAGAAACGATCCCTCTGAGGACTCTTCGGCGGGTGGTGGCGGATTTCCAGTCCCAACAATGCCTGTAGGTCAACACGGGCTTCTCACTAAGCAAGGTACTTCCTTTCGCGCCTTTCTCACTAACCCGTCGTGGTTGCGTTTCAAAACCTCGGCGTGTATTTATAAGACGCACCGAGTGGGCGAATGGTACGAATGCATTTGAAAACAGCGAGCGACTAAATATAACAGTCGTGCGCCACCTGACAAATGCGAAAGTGAATCGCTTGTTCGAGGCGTTACTAAATGCAATCTCATGTTGCAAATGGTGTCAGGCCTGCGTACAGATTTTTACCTCTCTCGAATATTGATTGAATTTGTTGCTCTTGCGCCTTAGGAGGGGGATGCAGGTCACATCAAACTTTAGATCTGCATTTTACACTACTATTTTGCTTACCATGAATTCTTGAATAAACGCCCTGGGCGATTTTTTTAACTTAAGCGTAAGGGGGTTGTTTATTAAAAGATTTACGGATATACTGGTTATACTGGCCAGCCCTCTAAGTAAGTTGTATGAACTATTTTAAATGTACATTTTTTATTTCTACACGAACTAAATAAACAGGAAAATGTTGCGCATTGCGTCGAATTGTGACCAAATGCCCTTTATCCCCACATTGCAGAGGTGGAAGGAGATGCAGCAGGGGGAGACGGTGCAGCCGAAGGCACGAAAAGGGCGCGAAAGTCGCGTTGGAGCACGGGAAAG
>NIUQ01001598.1:0-28798 GCA_002796945.1 Plectus sambesii
GACATAGTCTAGCAGGGGTTGCATGCGAAAACTCAAGCGGATAGCGCGGCGCGTTAGCGCAGCGCTCTCCGCTAGTACTATTTATTTCATGAATAACTTGGCCCAGAATAATCTGACTTTGCTGAATCTTAAGAAAAGTAATCTGCAGACGTTATGGTTTTGTTTAAAAAAATGAATGAACTCGATCGTTGCATTGTTAAGATATGATCAAGATAACACAAGCACTCGTTTAGAAGGGAATTATCATAAACTTTGCGAGTCGCAGGCAATTCGCTTGTAAATGATACCTTATATTTGTATGGTCGTACCTTGACAACGCCCTGGCCGAATTCAATGATTTCTGTCTCAGACAAAATCTCAACTTCTGCAGATTATTAATGTTGAATTTCAGCTTAATTATATTATTCTAAGCCAAGTTATTCAAAATAAAAATAGAGCTCTTACTTTGTACTCGGCGCGCAATCTGTGGAACTGCAAAGGTTGCATTAAAAGCTAGCTTACAGAGAATGCCTAAACCAACTTATTAGAAACACAGAATTAAAAAACTCAACTAGCCTGCTACATTCCTGTAAAATTTCAGCAAAGTCGGTTGCGCGGTTAAGAAATGGTAACAATATCATATCCATGATAATTACGTGGCGGATCCTGTACTTTGGCACGCAGTCATAAAATGAATATTTTGCCGGTCCCAAGGGTGACGCTTTGGGAAGAATTGACTGTTATTCCATTGAATACCTTCCTAGTTCTGGTAATGCTTATTTATCAGTTTCTGCTACTAAGATTTGTACCAGTAGGAGAGGAAAAATTGCGAAAATTAGTACCTGCGAAGAGGTCCAAAACGGTCGATTTGCGAAAATTAATACCTGCGAATATTAATACTCCTACAGTATATCCGTTCAGTCTATGCAGAGTTATTATTATTCAAGTTAAAAAAAAGAAAATTATTTGGACCTCCCTGTACATCGAGGCGTCAGTGCACGCGGCGCAAAGAGGAAAAGGATAGGCAGTGATGAGAAACATTGATCATGATACGCCGCTTGCACAGTACGTTTCCGCCTTATGCAACCTAAGCTCCGCTTTAGGCTCGCTACGCTCGGGTTACCTAAGCCTGACCTAAAAGAAAATATAAACTGGGCTCTAAATAAATCCAAAATATTCTTCTTTCGCGTTTCACCAATACCGGTGGCGTACTACAACTGTCTTCCGAGTGTCTTTTAAGCATGTTTGCCTTTGCTATGCAGTAGCAACGTTTCGCGTCACCAACAATAGCGGTGTCCTAATTTTCCTCATAATCGCTTTCTGTACACTTAAAATAAAGACAGGATGTTAAAGGTAAAATTGTGATATAAATTTACTCATATAGACAGAAATATACGGTACACAGCGTAGTGAATAACACTGTAGATACCTATTGACAGAAGCAACAGATCAAGACCGCGTCACATAATATTTTAGGCGCTGTATGCCGAGGGCGGATGTTTCGTATCAAGAAAGTAAACTGTATGGTTTATCTTCACAAACATGCCGTCAGAATGCGTCAATGCTGCGTAGCTAACTCATATCGTACGAATTGTTTTCGTTTTATCATGGATTAACTTTATACCTACGCTATACGACTCCTGTGGACCGATGTAACAGACAAACGCTGCGCCACTTAATATTGCAAACGCTGTATGGTGTGGGCGTCTGCTTCATATCTATATCAACTTTATGGGCTGCCTTTACGAGCATACCGTCGGAGGGCGTTGGTCTCATGCCGTATCGTGAAACGTCTTTCCGTCTCTTTATGACTCATCATAAGACCGTAGCTATGCGACGTCCGCTGAGGTTTCTATTAAGCACAAGGTTTTTCCATGACAAACGGTTCTGTTAATGAATCAATACAAGATGTAAAACCAACTAAAAAACGATAGCAGTTCGAGCTTACTTAAAAAGTGAGATTTCGTCAATTGGCCTAGTTGATCCTTGAATAACTTGGTCCGGAATAATCCAACTGAACTGAAACTTAATAAAATAAATCCTAAGACATTGGAAATTTTTTATAAAAGAAATTTTTGAATTTAGTGATGGCGTTGTCAAGATATGGCTAAGCAAACAACTGCACTCTCTTAGAACGACGCATGAGATTATGATAAAGCGCGTCGCATGCAAGAAGTGGCAACGTTTGCTTGGCTATATCTTGACGATGCCAAACCAAGTTCAATAATTCTTTTTTCAAATAGAACTCCAACGTTTGTAGATTATTTATGGTAAGTGTAAGCTCAGTTGAATTATTTCGGAACGTGCAAGCCTTCCACATCCATAAGGTAGTCAAGCTCGATACTTTTGGGTCGCCTCTCGTATTTCACGCCTGTACCTTTCTTAAATAAACGTAGCTTAGCAGCACAGCCTTTAGAAGATGATTTTCTTCTGTGGCCATATTCAGTAACATTTAGCATCGGTCACTACCGAGTTTTTCCGAAAAACTGCCCCGGGAGCGTTAATTAGGATTTGCAATTTTATATTCGTGGTTCACTATAACAAGTAAATTATTTACGCTTTTAAATAGCGTTTTTGGTAGACATCGCAATTAATTAAAGCACGCTACCTCACTTATAGCTTGTTAAAGCAGAAAAGGTACAGAAAAGAACGTAGCAAAGAATTATTTTTTAGTACTTTTCAATTTAGTATTACATACTATTTTTACTTTTCTCGCTACTCTTTCTTTGCTTGATCTCCCATGCCTTGATATTTTCGATCTCAATATTGTGATTTTCATATTTACTCAGATTGTGAGAGATTGATATTCTCTCCTGCAAAAGATTATTCCGTAAAAAAACAATGACGCATTGAGAGCGTCCAAATTAGTATATGACGAAGTAGACATTCGCCTTTACAACGCTACACAAACAAAAAGTTCAATGGGTTTAGGTTCTGAGCTGATGGGACATTCATCTTTAAATCAGAAGACGAGAGTTTTATGCCGTGAGCCATTCTTGCATCAGTAGAGCAGCGTGGCCAGGCGCCTTATTGTCGGTCTCTAGTCAGACGTTCTCTTGGTAAAGGTGCGGGACAAGGGTCCAGATAAGGTTTATTCTCAGCTCACTCACTACTTGACAAGCACTTTCCATCGACTGCAATTAATACTGAATCACGACAGCTTATATACAGCATGTGAACATGTTTAAAACCAGCATCTAAAAACGTAACTTTCAACAAACGCGCATCAAAGGCTAGCACACACGTACAAAAAGCTTATAGAAAAATAGTCCGTGGCGATACACTCCAGGTTTACTTAGCGACGTGTTTAAGTCTAGTGTCGGCCCGATTAGCCACGATTGCGTTCGGTGAGCTCTTTCGTACCAGCCACGTATCAATCAGATTGTCTACAATAGCTGAAGGCTTCTTCCTAACATCAATTAGCTCAGAGCACAATCGTCGGCTAATGCCCGACAGCTGAGTGTTGAGCCCAGCAGTTATACGAAACAAAAAATTGCGGAATTGAGTGATGACAATGCAAACTGAGCAGTGGGCACGGGTAGGCGTCTGAAGGAGAGGAACAGCAGACCAGTTTGGGGGGGGGGGGGGACGCGCGCGCCCCCAGATCTCACC
This sequence comes from Plectus sambesii, assembly GCA_002796945.1. NCBI lineage: Eukaryota > Metazoa > Nematoda > Chromadorea > Plectida > Plectidae > Plectus > Plectus sambesii. Next base: position 3,592 of record NIUQ01001598.1, read on the forward strand.
CCCATAATATCCCGTGTAAATTTCCCCTTTTCGAAAAACCTCCAAAAAACCTCTAGTCGCTAGCGAAAATTTCGGTCGTTCAAAAACACTGTACTCCCTTTTTACCTTCAAAAAATTTTTGTAACCCTCGGATCTCAAACCAGAAAGGCTCAGACCCCTCTGGGGGCGCCCCCCTTACACCCAGGTCTGGAACTGAGTGTTTAGTTGGTCATATGAAATAGGGACTAGAGCAGTTTTTACCACCCTTTCTTATTCATTATATTGACTCACAATTTTCAAAATTAATAAGCCTAGCTTGTAGGAATCGTTACTATCTGTATTTACCAAAAGCCCTGGACGATTACTTACTGTACCAAAATGAACTGCTGAAACTTCCATATTTTTCTACACTAAATCACTAGGAAAAGAATAGAAACTGTTAATTCTAATTTCGAACTTATTTATGTGCGATCCGGCCTTTTGAAACGCGATTCCTATGTCCAGAGGCTTAATATGAACATCATTTGTCACTACATCGCAATTATGTTATGGATTAAATAAAGAAACATATTCTATATTTATTAACTCCCTTGATTCAGTGGGTTATATTTGAGATATTAGCTCGGGTTGCAATGGGAACGGGCACGGGGTCTTCGTCCCCGACCCCAGAACTAAGATTTGTCCCTACCCCAGTCATTCCCCATATGTTGAATATAAGATTATTTCTCAATTTTTAATGGAAATTTATCGTTGAGGTCTCTTATTAATAAATTTATCATGTTTTGCCTTCCAGCTGCCTCAAAAATTGTCAAAAGCTTATGCCCAATATTTTTTCCTCAGTCTCCAAAATTTTCTATTTCCTATCCACGTTGCAACCTAACACTAATAATGATTTGGATCGCAATACATTGACAGAGAAAGTTAAACAATTTGTAGTGTTTTTAAACATCAACTTTGATTAGTAAACGGTTTTTCGTTACCTCCATAATAAAATACATTCCTGCTAATTTTCGGGCATGTCTACCTCATCTGTTTCATCATCAGAATCAACAAGTTCCTCGCGTATTTGCATCAGTTTTCGATCAAATTCCATAAGCGCAGCGCTATTGTCCATATCAGCACTTCGATTCCCATTTAATTGATCTCTTATCCATTCTATATCTATATCATCACTATAATGTTTTAATCCAAATCTTACTATTGCTTCATTATCTGAATTTTCGTATATCATCGAAGTTGAATTATCTGACCCTGCCATAAATTTCAGGTGCAAAGAGTTTTCTTCATAAGAACCTAGAATGTCTAAAATTGGATATTCTCCTGTTTTTCTGACGGTAATAAAGTCTGCAAAAACTTCTGGATTCTGTGATATGTTTAATAGAATGTCAAAATCAATGTTATTATTTTTGAGCGCTTCTATGATTTCGTCGTCAAAGATTTCTTCTAGTACTTGTGTCTCTAGCGGTATCAAGTCTTGTGGATTTACTGCTTTGTTTTCAAATAACTCCAGTATGTCTTGTTGTGAAAGCAATAATAATTTGTCGCGAGAAAAACAATTTATTTTTATTTCATAGTCTTCTAGAATTTGCAGGAGTTTTGTCTCATCAGCGCTTCTAATATAATCTGTTCTAACTTGACGAACATATTGTTCAATGCTTGCTGCTGCTTCAATTATCTTGTCAACAACATCAGGATCTATATATTGTTTGAGTTCTTGTGTAGCCTTCTTCCTCTCTTCAGCATCTTGATGGTTACGAATGTTTGCTAATAAACGTTTGCAATGTTGCAAAGGATGGTTGTTAACATTTCCACCAACGAACTTGGCTAGCTTAATAGCACCATTAACAAACAAATTATCATACCAAACTTTTTCATGAAAATGGGATTCAGCAACTTGCTTAAATCTTTTAAAATCATCTTCTGTTGGTGAAGCACCTTCCTTGAGCTCAAAGGTAAATGATATTGGAGTTTTATGTGCTTTAGTTAATATGGTTCTATCAGGTATAGCAGTAGTAAGTGGTTTTTCTTTACTAAAAATAAAAGATGTCTCTTCTCTATTTTGAAGTTTTTTTAATAAACAGGCTGATTCAAGGTTACCTTTTTTCTTTTCTTCATCTATAAAACTCTCTGGAAGAGTACACTGGTCATTTGGTATTAATATACACATATTTGTTTCTGGGTAATATACCCCTAAAGGTAAATGTTGCGCAGTAATTACTCTGATCTCTCTATCGACTTGGCTTGCGAGTTGATATACTATCCCTTCATGGCGGTCTACAGGAAATTCATACCCCGTAGTCATTACGGTAGGTATTTGAGTAGACTTTGCTACTATTCGTAAGTAACTACTGTAAATTCCATTAAAATCAACAGTGTCACTATCTGTCAAGCTAAGATATATATTAGCATTTGGAGATTTTTGTCTAGCTTCTTGAATCAATTTTTTTGTCTGCTCATGATTTTTTGCATATTCCCGTAATTTCTGATACGGTATAGAAATATCTTTTTCTGATATTTCTAAGAATATTTGAGCTTTTTCATGATCAATTTTTTTGAGCTGTTTATAAAACTTTTTCACTGTGGTATAATCAACACATTCTCCATTTTTATTATACCATTTACATTCCCAATAAAAGCCAAATTTTTCATATTTAATATCTGTGTTTACATCACTGTTTAGTTCTGAAATTAATGAATTATTTCTTCTTGTACTCAACGATTTCATTCTATTTAATGCTATACTAGCACTAATAGAGGATGCGTATTTGTCTTGATCAAGTTTCTCAAAGCCATTTTGTGACAATTTCTGCAAAAAAGGATTCACTACTCCTTGATTCAGATTTGGTCGTTCTCCAATATTGCTCTTTTGCTGTATATTTACTGGTTCTATAGAAGGACTTTTTTTTCTTTTATATTTTGGAGCAGTGGTAGTTAAAGGAAGAGAACTGTTAATTGCAGGATCAAAATTAAACAATTCGTTAGGAAAGGTACCATCTTCTTCTTCATCAGAAGATTCAGAAGCAAATTTATCTTCTGGAACGTAAGCTATTGTGTTAATCACAAAAACAGTAGTTGGAGCATGAAAAGTTAGCGTCTCCTTAAATTCTTGAGCTAATTTAGAAACTTCTTCATCTTCTTTATTTTCTGTTTTATAAGAAATACTTTCTTCTGTCAAAAGATTCTGGTTAGCAGTGGAAACACACAAATCATCTCTACCATCCATATTAAACATATTAGCTAAAATGAAAAAGTTGTACTTAATTAAGACATTTTGGAAGCATAAGCTATCGGGTGTTTCCGAATATAAGCCCATCCAAATTTTTCCGGGTTGACTTTCCAAATATAAGCCCATGGATTTATATTTGGAGCCAAACAAGATCATCATATACACATGAAATAAAATTATTTAAAATGCAATTTACGTACAAATACCATATTCTCAAAAGGATTTGCAAAAATTCAAATAGATCTTCCATGGTGTCTGTCTGTAAGGATAATAAAACAAAAATATACAACATTGATGAGAAACTATACTCTTCGTTTTTTTGTTTATAGCTGCTAACAACGTTATGTAATTGAATTTTTCAAATATAGTGTGTCCCAAAAAAGAAACCATTGACTTTCCTGACTCGGAGAAGTAACGCCCGAAAGCGAAACTTGGACCAGATATGTCCCCTGAGGGGAGCTTGAAGTGGGTGGCGTTTCAGCCCGAAAGTCGCTGTGGGACCCGAGCGGCAATTCAAAACATGTCCCAAATCGCCATACACTTGGGTCCTGTTTGAGGCCCTATAACATTTTGTTCAAGAAGTTTTTCACCAAGATGAAGCATTCTTCTGATAGGGGAGTTCTAGCCAAACGATTTGCAAAAAAACTTGGAAATCCGTCAAGAACTGAAATAATGGCATGGGTTGAATGATCAGAATGAAGAATGGCATGGTGAAATGCTCTTCGAAAAAAGCATCATGGAACCCATCAGAAATGCTCAAAATTGGGAAAGTGAGCACTTTTCTGAAAGTTCAACTGCAGGGCTACAATTTACAAAAAAATTAGCCTGATTTGAGATTATGAAATTTTTGATCTTGAGACCACCCACAGTGCAAAAAATTGCGAAAATTAAATTTCACGCATGAAGGTGATTTCTTTCAACGTCTAATGAACGGAAACAGTAAAACAAGGAAAGAAAAGCTTTCGTGATGGACTTCATAAGATTAGCGAAATCTCCAAAATTAGTGATGTCATGCATGTCACATGACCACACAAGCGCCTAACACCAGTGGGCCGATATTTACCATTGCCAATGCAAAATATAGGAGCGCCTAAGCAACAAGTGGCTACATACGTCGTCTTTTTTCTATATTTTGCATTGGCAATGGTAAATATCGGCCCACTGGTGTTAGGCGCTTGTGTGGTCATGTGACATGCATGACATCACTAATTTTGGAGATTTCGCTAATCTTATGAAGTCCATCACGAAAGCTTTTCTTTCCTTGTTTTACTGTTTCCGTTCATTAGACGTTGAAAGAAATCACCTTCATGCGTGAAATTTAATTTTCGCAATTTTTTGCACTGTGGGTGGTCTCAAGATCAAAATTTTATAGTCTCAAATCAGGAATTTTTTCATTGCAGGCTATAGCCCTGCAGTTGAACTTTCAGAAAAGTGCTCACTTTCCCAATTTTGAGCATTTCTGATGGGTTCCATGATGCTTTTTTCGAAGAGCATTTCACCATGCCATTCTTCATTCTGATCATTCAACCCATGCCATTATTTCAGTTCTTGACGGATTTCCAAGTTTTTTTGCAAATCGTTTGGCTAGAACTCCCCTATCAGAAGAATGCTTCATCTTGGTGAAAAACTTCTTGAACAAAATGTTATAGGGCCTCAAACAGGACCCAAGTGTATGGCGATTTGGGACATGTTTTGAATTGCCGCTCGGGTCCCACAGCGACTTTCGGGCTGAAACTCCTCCCACTGTAAGCTCCCCCCCAGGAGACATCTGTAGTTCAAGTTTCGCATTTTGGCGTAACTTCTCCGAGTCAAGAGAGTCAAGTGCTTTTACTTTGGGACAGCCTGTATATATTTGATTGCATACCTGATTGCATTACATTCTGTTGAAGATTAGACCGAATTAGATTTGAACTGGTATCTCGCTGATCAATAGTTTCGGACATATCGCTTTCATGTTCTCTAGTTGCAATGTTTTCTGGTATATGCAGAGATTCATGAGAAGAAGCTTTGTTGATGTGAGATTCCCACGTTTCTACCGGCCACCAAAAATGGTGTACAGGAATGCCATCTGTCACCTGTAAGCTTTGATAAAATGGAGGATCATGCGGTCCTATTGGAGCATATCTCCAATTTTTCAAACACTCTTCTAATCCATCAATGTTTTCCGCCTTTCTAAACTTGTCAAATTCTGCTGGAGTATAAAATGAATCGAACAAGAACTCAATTGCCGATCTGGCGATCAACCCGCTCTCGGCGAGTGCGGGTTCAAACCAAGTAACTAGATCTCCAATATAATATCCAATGATTGGAAGGGTCTTATCCAATAAAACAACTATTCTGTCCCTTTCTTCTTCTTGAAAACTTTCATTCTTCAGCTTGCCGATTTCAAAGGCAACGTTAAGAAATTCCTCCGCTTTCCAGATCGCCTCAGCCGCCTTTGATGAAGGGTACAATTTACAGTTGTCCAGCTCTTTAAGCGCGGACATAAACTTTCGTTGTAGTTCCTCAGTCATCTAAAATATTGAAAAAATGCATATCAGATCTAAGAATTAATTTATTAAAGGCGTAAATGATATTAGCTAACTTTCTAAACAAGTATCAAACACAAATTATGCGCGAAAATTTAAACACTGAAACACTTGAAGAAAAGGAATAAAAAAGATTTACAGTAAAACTGGCTAAGTCCGGCCCAAAGGGTTTTTTGAGTTTATTTCGAAAAATTTGTTTTAAGATGCGCGATGTTGTTAAAAATAAGAGTAAATGAAACCTATCTAGACATATTCGCCATATATCATAGCTTTAAGGACACTACGTGATGAGATAGAGATTTAATTGTGAAAGATCGAAAAGCGCACTATTTGGGATAAAAACCTACAGTTTGCTAAAGTTGACTAAAAATCGCGAAAAAAAATAATTACCTAGCCACGAACCTCCTTCACCTACCTACAAAATTTCATAACTGTTGGAAAAGCCGTTTTCTAGTAATTAGGAACTTCTTAAAGGCGGTCTAAAGGGCTGAGCAGAGTCAACGTGCGACGTGCGACGTCCCAAATCGATAGTAGAATAACCAAGAATAACTCAACGTCTAAAGTCAACCTCGCAAAGTGACGAAAAATAGCATTAGAGTTCAACGTGCGGTCTCGTTTGAAAACGTCCGTTACAAAAAACAGCGTTAGAGTTGAAAAACTTGGGACGTCATAACGTCCCAGTTCGGACGTTTTGGCCCTAAAAGTTCAACGTTCAAACGAACAAACTTGGGACGTTGACTTCAGATGTTTCCGCCCAAAAAAGTTTCATGTTCAGAGTTCCGAATTGTACTTATTAAAAAGATTTGTCCTATTTTTGGGACCCTAAATATTTTAAATTTTGAATGTCCTTTTCAAAAAGTGTTGAGTCTTTAGGCTGACTCTTGCAGTTATTTGTATGTCGTCGGACCAAGATCCACTTACTTTTATAGTCAAAACTTTTCGATCAGTAATTCAGGACGAGACGGAACACCGTAACACGCTAAGATGCGGATGAGTAAATTGAGCACGTTCGCTGTAAGACTTATTCTATTACGAAAATCGTAGGCTAAGAAAACCAATGAAAACTGGCAAAAAGTTTTGATTTTCCATTACGAAATTAAAGAAAAAGTCAAATACAGTCGAATGCATGCCTCATTTGAAAGCTTGCGACTTATTCCATTCTTCTAGAGCGATTTATGCCCGAAAAGGTTCGTCGNTCATTCATTTTGCACAGTTTAAATTTCGCGCATGGACCTCATCGTAACAGGACCAGAATTTGGTTTTCTCGTTACTGATCGAAAAGTTTTGACTATACACAGATGGAAAGCGTGAATACGCGAGACAGAAAATCAGGACAGTATAGCATGGGACACCGGAAGCAAGCGCAACACACCGCGTGCCACACACATAAAGCGGTGGTCACAATGCGGACACAAGACACAGGATACAATTGTAGCCGGCTACATTTTGTGGCCGGTCACAATTGTGGCGCCGCTACGGTGGTCACAATGCGGCAACATTTTAAACCATTTTAGGAATAAAAATGAGCGCCAATTTAAATTTGCTGCGATTCGCCACTAATTGTTTGATAATTTCAAACGTTGTAACAATTTTCAACCTTAATCAAAATTCAAATATATTATTAATGAGTGTCCACAGTATAACAACTTTGCAATATTCCTCACAAGACCGAGCCAAATACAAAATTTGTGGCCGGCCACAGGACACAGGATACAAAACTTTTGTATCCTGTGTCCCGGACACAATTGTGGCTCGGCTACAAAATGTTGCCACATTGTGACCACCCTGGACACAATTGTGTCCGGACACACGCGGGACACAAGACACAATTGTGTCTTGTGTCCGCATTGTGACCACCGCTTAACGCACATACGAAAGAATGAATATTGCGAAATAGCTATACGGTACATGCGTCTGAGGACCCACTTGGGGATTGGAATCCCCAACAAAAAGAAATGTCCTTTTTGTCCTTTTTTTTTGATAAAAAGGCCAAAATTTCTAGAAAAAAGTATTTTGACACAGAAAAAAAAATATTTTCGAAAAGATTCAAATATCTGTTTTAAACTTTTAAACAGATATTTGGGTTATTTGGAAAATTTCCTTTTTTCTGTGTCAAAATCTTTCATTTTTTCAAAATGTCCTTTTTTATAAAAATTTTTCATTCTGAACCCTGTTATTGTTTTATTCCTACTGTAGGGTGTGTACAGGTACGTAGACGATAGGCCTCATTTTCTGTAGTGTGTTATTACACGCTCTACGCGCATGCACAGCATATTATAACAAATCAACGCATGTACGTGTGGCGTGTAATAAAGCAGTCTGAAAAGTGGGGCGTATCAGTTTCGCACGTGTGTTCATTCTATTTCATGTGATGTGATAAACTGAATCAGGACACTTCCTATCGCCGGGACGTTTAGACGAAACTATTTTCAAATCATAGTCAACGTCCGAAAAAGACGTCGGACGTTGCAAATTGGGATATTAGTACGTTTGGACGTCGAACGTCAACCGTGAGACGTTATGATTTTTGAAAGTAGACTTTGCCGGCGCGTTGCACGTTAACTCTGTTCGACCCTTAAGTCTGGACACCTGTTTTTATAGTTAAAATAAACTATTTTCGCACAAAAGCAGACTGCTCGTGCACAAAATTTGCGAGCGTTTGCTTTTCTTGAAAAGAAAAATTCTCGAAACCGATATGAAATTTGCTCTATTCTCTATTTCATAGGACCATAATGTAAATTTAGAATCCAATTGAACCAGATCATCTTGCTTTATTAGCTCATATCACATGCTGTCCGGACTTAGTCCTTCTTACGTAGTAATTTTGTATGGCGCATTGTCCAGACATATCCGGCTATAGACGCAGGCACGCGCTGGTATCCGGACTTAAGTGGCGGTCACAATGCGGCAGCAGGAAGCAAATGCAGCAGGAAGCAAATGCAGCCGGCTGCTTTTTGCTGCCGGTTGCTTTTGCTGCCGCGCGTGGTCACAATGCGGCGTTTTTTTGCTGCCAGGCTGCATTTGCAGCCTGGCAGCAAGAAACAAAAATTTTGTTTCTTGCTGCTTGCTGCCGGCAGCAAATTTCTTATTTCGTGTGGTCTTGAGTGGAATATTGCAAATTTTTCATACTGTTGGCACTCATCAATGATAAATTTGAATTTTGATAAAGGTTGAAAACTGTTACATCGTTTGAAATTATCAAACATTTAGTGGCGCATCGCAACAATTTTAAATTGGCGCTCATTTTATTCCTAACATGATACAAAAATGCGGCTGCATTGTGACCACCCTTGCGGCGCTGCATTTGCAGCCGGCAGCAATATGTCGCCGGCTGCAAATTGCGTCTGCTGCCTGCTGCCGCATTGTGACCGCCGCTTTAGTTCGCTTTGCCCTATTAATTTATACTTCGCGCTGTCTGGACTTACTCCACTTTACACAGGTGTTCGGACTTTGCCGATTGGTGTGACTTAGTCTAGACATTTTTTTCCAAAAAATTAAATCATGACATTTCATTGAACGAATGGATGAACGTGAATTTTGATGTAAAATGAAACCTAGATAAAAGAGCAGGCTCGAGAAATAAAAAAGTGGCTCTTATATCCGGGGTCAGCCATTTTGTGAAACATTTGATGTTAAAGACATGTCAAATGCTGCAATATAGGTTAGAACGAAACTGTTAATCACATAAAATCAGGCTTTTAGATCAATTAAAGTGTATTAATTCACGAAGAGTAGTCACTTATCTTAGATTGAACGAGTGTACGGTGAAAGCGCTCACAGTGAGAGTCAATGTAAAGTTTAGCTATGAGTCGATATCAGTGTTGTCTTAATACCAAATTTCTGGCATAATACAGGGTGAGTCAAAAGTAACTCATCACACTTTGAACAGCTCTGATTCTGCGAAAACTCAACTAATTTAAGTGCGGTTTCTTGCATTTAATAGAGTTACTTCTAACTTAAATTTGCTTTTTTAAATAATTAAAACTGGTTCATTTTTCGTCATTTTATGTCAACTTCAAAAGAATCGAGATTTTATTCAAATTGACTAAAAAGTAATGTTGCAATTTGTTTCTCTAATAACTTAAACCAGAATAATCCAACTGAGCTGAAACATGACTTAAATAATCTAAAATTTTGGACTTTTGTTTAAAAAAGAATTACTGAATTCGGTAATAAAATAGTTAAGATATTGTCATACAAACAGAAGCACTCGCTTTCAAGCGAACTGCCGGCGACTCGCAAAACCGTCCCCTAGCGCGAATTTCCAAACGAGTGAAAAATCTCGATTTTTTTAAAGTTGACATAAAATGACGAAAAATGAACCAATTTTAATTATTTAAAAAAATCTAAGTTAAAAGTAGCTTTCTTAAATGCAAGAAACCGCACTTAAATTAGTTGAGTTTTCGCAGAGTTTTCGCTGTTCAAAGTGTGATATATTACTATTGACTCACCTTGTACTATATCCATAAAATTCTTTATGTCAAAATTTTGCAACCATACCATTTAATAATATTTTTCTTGTTCTTTCAGATGAAAACAATAATATAACCTAACATTTCTAAAATATCCTCTTTAAGTCTTAAAACATTACTTTAACAAAAGAGCCCATTTTGGCGTGTGCCTCAAGAGCAGTTGAATAGGTTTGACGATGAATAACTCCGGTGATACACAAAAAAATTGAATACGGTTTGTTGCATCTTGCAGAGCTCTCCTTAACTTAGATATTTGTGTTTCAATCATAAGAATCCAATCACATCAGCCCATTTTACAGGCTTTACATGCGATGCAAAATTTTGCGCCTTCGTGCGTTTCTCACACTTTAATCATAAGCAGACCAATGACGAACAAATTCGTGAAGCCGCAAAATTTTGCATCCCGTTCAAAAGCTGTAAAATGGACTATTCAGATCGAATTTTTATGATTAAAAAACGAAAATCAAATTTAAATAGAGCTCTATAAGATGCAACAAACCGCATTGAATTTGGTTGCGTATTACGAGAGTTGTTCGGCATCAAACGCGTTGAACTGCTCTTGAGCCAACATCCAAAATAGATTTTTGTTAAAGTAATGTATTAAGAGTTAAGGAGGTCATTTTAAAATACAGAATGCGTGGAAAGTTCTGTAACAGAGTTTAAATAACATCATTTATTTTTTTATTCAATGAATCTTAAAGAAAACAAAGCTGAAATATGATTGATCAGAGTGTTTAAAACTCATACCTAAAGACTCATTTCAAAATTTCACCTCAAGTACGAAAAAGAGCATTTCAACAATAAGGTGCTTGACCCACGTTTGGTTGCTACTAATTTTCGCGGATTTCTTTCCATGCTGCGAGCAAATCGCGCTTATGAAATCTCATTTTTTTGTGATGTTTCTGTTTGGAATTTTTGCCTCAATATTCCCCTCATAGCAGATTTCAATGAATTCATGTCTAGCAAATTTCCCAGATATCCTTTTTTTTAATAAGAAACCGAAAAATTTTCCTGCGAAAATGCTGAAGTTGTTTTTGCTCTATAATATGGCGCTGAGTTCTGCTGAAAAATCCGTTGATTGTCGCCTGACTACTCTTGAGTTCAAGCAAAATCATCGCAAAGAAACCGAATCTCTGAAGCGCGATTTGCTCGCAGCATGGGAAGAAAGCCACGAAAATTAGTTGCGACCAAACTTGGGCCACACATTTCGTCGTTTTAAATGCTCTTATTCATTGTCGCGAATTCGCGATTGATTCGTGATTAAGGATAGATAGCTGAGCAAAGGCTAAACCGCTTTGAGTCTGTGACGCCGTCAGGTGACACATCAAAAGCTAGCGATTGATTGCGGTCAGACGCAATGACTTTTATAGCAGGCAAAAACCAATACCAATCTCCTTGAGGCGAGCTATCGTTTCGCCCGAAGGAGCACTCGCTTGTAATAGCTTTGGGGGAGACAGTCGGCTCACCTTAGCTGTCTCACTCTCACTATGAATCACCGTATTATGTAGTTGTTTCCTCTATAACTGTATCGGATAGAATAAACCATAAAATAGAGGAAATAACTAACAACAGAAGAAGATTCTTCACAACATTCATGTTATAGAAGAAATTTCGAAATAAGGCTTTAGATATAAGTTTTAAATACTCTAATTAATCATATTTCAGCTGTGTTTTTTTTTCAATTCATAGAATAATAGAAAAAAAATATATATTTAACTTCTGTTACAAAACTTTCCACGCATCTTGTAGTTTGAGCAGTTTCGAACTTGCATGGGTACAAAATTTGTTTTTATGCAAATGTTAAACACATTCAAACGGATATGCTCCAAGCTGAATCTCGCAGCAAAAGCTTTCAGGACGTGTTATTACGGTTGTCCCGTTGTCCGTCCTGACAAATACCGTAGATGGACCTCATTCCGGTCACTTTGATAAGATTGAATGATTAAGCCATTAAAGCTAAATGGAATCGAACGAACACTGCATCACTGGAAAGCCTGAACGAAAAGCTTTCTTTTGATTAGAAAATTTATTAGATTTATATTTTGAATCAAGAAATATGGCAGCCGATTCGAGCACACTCAAATCTTGCAGCAGTTTTTTCCGCGGGGCGTAGTGATAAATTTCTATTCATTATAACTTTTCAACAAATTATTTTCAATTAAAGCTTCATATATCATTGAAATCTACTTTTCGCCAGCTATCATTTGGAAGAATGGACGATTTTATTGGATGAATTAGAAATTTCTGAGAAGCTGTCAAAAGGCAAAGTGACCGAAATGAGGTCCACCTTTTCGCCTCTAAACGACGTAGGTGCGCGTCTTTCACAGCGTGTATCTCTGGGAATATTTGTCGGTTTGACATGAAATATCGTATGTATACCAGTGTTGCAATAGTTGAAAAAAAATGAATATAGTTAGTACTAAGAACTAAATTGAATTTTAAAATTAACTAGTTAATAACAATAACAATTTAATAACATAACTAGTACTAAATAGCAATTTAGTACTAGTTATTAACTAGTTAATTTTAAAATTCAATTTTTTTCAGACTTTATTTATCAGCTGATGGTAGCAAATAGTTGTCAAATAGTACTATTTTGCTAAATAGTACTAGTTAAAAAAAAAGTAGAAAATAGTTAGTACTAAGTACTAAATAACAATTTAGTACTAGTACTAAAATGAATTAAATAGTACTATTTGCAACACTGATGTATACTCCTTAATACTCGAGTAAACAATTTCTATCGCAAAATTTTTACCAAAAACTTTAATTTTTTCGCATTCGCGAAAATTCGTTAAAAATGACCAAAATCAGGTCCACCAACGGTACAGGTGGCACAACTTTCTCTGACACACTTGTTTTGTAACTCATTCCGCGCAGAATTGTCCAATCCTGGCGTTTTGTAGCTCATTCGAAAGCTGAGAGTATGGCCATTTTTGCCGTAAAAAACCTGATTTTTATGTCTTTGGTATTGACACGAAATGTTCCATCATTGAAAAATCAGAGTTTTTTGATCTTTCCCAACATAAAATGTTTTTTAAAATTATTTCCATTGCTTCTTATTGACTCAAAATATCAGATATCATCTTTTTATTAAAAAACAGCAAAGAAAGGAAACCAATAATTTCCACAAACATTTTTAACTCCATGCAAGTTCAACGTCCACTCTTACCGCTTAGCGCACTCTTTGAGGCGGCGTGGTAATAACCGATTGTTCGCGCAATCATTTCCTGAGAGAGGGCTGCACATTCTTGTACAATTCATTTTCGCAAGGTGAAAAAAAAAATTTAAGAAGTAAAAACGTTCGAAAAAATGTTTTCTCAAACACTGAAAATATCGTGTTAGGACCCAGATAAAAACCGGCTTTTTACAGTTAATATGACCATACTCTCAGCTTTCGAATGAGCCATAAAACGTGCGGATTGGACAAATCTGAGCGGAATGACTTACAAAACAAATGTGTCAGAAAAAGTTGCGCTACGCTGTACATATTTCGATTTACCCACTCACCCATCCCCTTATAGATGCGCCGGTCGCGCGGTTGTTGAAGGTAACTCAAGTAAACCTTAGACTGTGTCCGAAACCTAAGATAGTACAGAACTTGCTTTTCGCATCAAAGCTGGACAGAGCACTTAGGACATATATGCTGATCATAACCCACTCTTCCTCACTTGAACTCAGGCTATGCAGGGGGCGAGGCGTTAGACATGGCGACATTAGTGCCGCTAATCCTAGTGGAAAAGTTCGCGCAAACTGGGGGGGGGGGGGCGTGGGACGACGGAGACCGTGCAAGATGTGGTAATCTGGTACTTCAACATGATGCGCACCACACTGAACTTAGCGCGCGCAACTCACGCTAATGCGCTTGTTGATGGGACACGTCACCTAGCTATTAGACCATAGGATTAATACTCTCCTTTCAATCATGTCTGTCGTGTACCTTCGTGTATTGAAGGAGAACGAGTTGATGAAGGAAAACATTATTGTCGATTTCGATCAAATGACAATCACAATTTGGACATTAAAGACCAACCAGTATGGGTAGTTGAAGCGACGTCCGATTCGGCGTTCTTAGGACTCTTCCTTGCCGTCCAATCTCTTTTGCCCGGTAGCCAATACGGAGTTATGGTTAGCGCTTACCCGAGTTCCGCTCCATCTTCCCGAATCTGAGTTTAATTGAAAAGCAGTCCACCACTCATATGTTCGACGACTGCGTACGCGTGGAGTTGCCGCGAGTACTAGCCGCCTGTGGCATTACTCAAAAGTCTAAGACACATTCGCTTCGAGTAGACGTAGCGACGGCAGCTATGGAGAAAGATGTTCTAGCAAGGACGGTGATGACAGCAGGGCGCTGAAAGTCCTCGGGAGGCTTCTAGCCCAACATTGCCGTCACCGCCACAGCGCTCCAGTGCGCTGACGCGCTATTTTAAAGCTCAGGAGTGGATCCGGCCCATGCTCATCTAACCAGTGATTGTCCCTTTTCTCAGAATCTTGTTATTGTATCTCGTCATCGTATCGCTCGTCTCTTTCCCTGTTATGCTTAGTTTTCTCGGATTTTTAGTAATCTCGTTTAGTTATATCGTTGCGTATGTCTCGTCTTTTCGTTTTTTCATATGGTTTCGCGCACTCATCGACGCAATAAAGATCCTACTACGGCCGTTGGTGGTGACTGCAGAATAGGTAAACTGCAGTTAAATATGAAGTTATCGCGGAACGTAGTGGCACGGAGTGTGTCGCGAGGGTAGCGATAAGTGAAAATGACCAGTGTCGTAGAGAAACGAGCTAACACGTATCCTCGGCAAATCTGCCCAACTGCAACCCGATTAGGATATAAATGGATGACAGCTTTCATTCCTGTTGCGATTGTGGGACCATACAAAATGTCATTGTATAAAGCATCAGAGAATGTGTATTGTACGCTCTATCAATTATCGGTGAGAATGCTTATACATTTCTTGTAGAAGAAATATTAATAATTGCATGAAAAAATTAACAGAAATTGGCTGACGCAATTTTGTAAGTGATTACAGTAATCACTAAAATCAACATTCGTCATGCGCATGTATGCTACTAGGTTGTTTCATAATTTCTTGCGTTTTGTTCGCTAATTCCGGCGAAGTATATCTCAGTGGAAGATGATCGTCGTGGACTAGCTCTTTTTTCTGTTTTGTAGCTCAAAATATTAGAATTTTATTGCTTTTTTCCGCGAGTAAATCCGGGCGCAGTGAGCAAAAATATGATAAAGCGCGCAAAGAGCACTCAGTATTGTGAATAAAAAAGGGCTGCGATATTTCCTGCTCCCTAAATAAATTGAATCTGCCCCCAAAATGATCGATGTTGCCCACAGAATGATAGATCTTGCCCCCGAAAAGGTAGAATTGCCACTAAATATATTTTCTGCCCCCTAATTGATAGATGCTGCCCCCAAAGGAGTTGGAGTTGTCACAGAGTAAATTAATAATGACCCCTGATACAAAAATCATGTTTGACCCTTAATGTGTATATTTTGCCCCCAATAATTTCTTATAATTAGCGGGAAAAGTGTTACCGATGGATATATTTATGAAAGTGTGACGTAGGTGAATGAAATCGGCATCAGTATTTATATACAACTTATGCTTCATTATGAAAACGATCAAAAACTGAGAAACATTTGGAAATCAGGCAACTAAAAGACACTAACATCCATGAGACAAATTCACTGGTGGAACACGAATCATTTCGAAGCATAGTTGATTGAAAAATTTTGCCATTTGAGTATAAGTTACTTTACAACAAACAATTCAATCATGAACGAGCGCCTTGGTTACTTTGACAGGACGACCTAGTTTTTTCTTCTGACCTAACACGATCGCTTTTACGCTGATAGGTATGGAGGTCAGGTTAAACGTAGCAGCCACAGCAATAAGGTGATTACACTTATGCTTTTTCAAAAATGGCGGGCAGGAACAAGTGCCGCTCTTCAATTTTCCATAGGGATACTGACAGCCCACATCAACACGCCCATCTCTACATAGGTATCGAATGAAGGCCAATGATTTTCGTGGAAACGTTGCTTGTATGCGCGAACTTGCTCAGATGTGAGATTGATGAGACCTTTATTGGCGATGAACGTGGTAATGACTCCATCGGAGCGCTGCGTCAACATCTTTCGCTTTTCGCGAATGAGACCGTACGCCTCCTCATTGTCCTTTTCCTTTACCGGCGCCTCGGAATCGAAAGGGACGAAGTTGACGGCTTCTGGATTGCGAATTTGAGACCAGTGTCGCACGATTGTGCATGCCATATTAGCAAACTGTGCGACGGGTAGCCGCGATCTCATCGTGTATTCCATCTAGATAACGTTGTTCGTCGATTCCAACGCGTAATTATGTGATGGATGACCGGGAGCATGACCCTCAAACCAGCCAAGATATCTATCGCAGTACTCCTCGACGAAATGTTGAAGGCACTGCTCAATCTGCCTCTTCACGGTTTCATTCGAATCTTCTCCAATTGCATCCCAATTTTCCGCGAAAAGTGCTACAGCCTTATTGAACGAATCAACCATGTGTGCCAGCTGACGCGCGTCGATATCCAATATGAACTGCGAACGCAACTTCTCTGACTTGATCGTGAGCAGCTGCTTCTGCATGTTGCGGTGGACGTGCGCCCAGCAGTTCACTCTTACAAAGTCATTGCTGAATGCGCTGGAGAAGCCATCGGCAATCGCATCGGCGCAGTCGGCAACCAGAATAGATGGGTTGAACTGGATATTCAGCAGCTGGGCAGCCAGTGACTTGATCGTCGAAAATATGAAGGCGAAGTCGACCTCCGTTTCCGCCATTGTAATGGCTAAGCAAAACGGATGGAACCGACCAGACTTGTCAGTGCAGCCCGTCACAATAACTGGATAGCCAATCCAATTCAGCTTATATGTGGCATCAGCATGCACATTGCTGGCCAGACTTGTCAGGGATATCAGACGTTTCGTGGTGAACAGAATGCGAATTTTCGGTGTATCCTCACTTTCATCAAATATCTGCTGAACGAATGGCGTATCCATATCCTTTGGGATCTCTGAGCGCTCGATGCACCACTGGTACAGTTCGCCAAAAGTAGCTCTAGACGATCCATACTTCTTCTGACGCAAGGCGGTAAAATACGCTTTGAGACGAGTCAGTCTGGGCTCAGGAATACCGCGGCGACGAAGCTTGTTGAGTACGAGTTTAGGCCGTTGAATACCAGATGCGAAGATGTCACCAACGGATTCCTTCTGTTCATCAGACAATCCTTGATCTGTTGGCAAACCGTCGTGCACATGTAGAGCGCCATTGCGCAGGAGTGTGACATTCAGAGAATCATCTTCGTAGTGCAAGCAGACTGAAGCCGTGCACCGAGCCGTCGGTCGTTCTCCATTCAGCTGACGTCGATTAAACTTGCACGAGTAGAAGTCCTTTCGACCTTCTGATGTCTCGTTCCTACTCTTCAGCGTCCAACCTCCCTCTGACTTCATGAAGTCGTTCGCTTCCTTTGCATTCGAAAACTTTTGAACAG
This sequence comes from Plectus sambesii, assembly GCA_002796945.1. Classification (NCBI taxonomy): domain Eukaryota; kingdom Metazoa; phylum Nematoda; class Chromadorea; order Plectida; family Plectidae; genus Plectus; species Plectus sambesii. Next base: position 21,333 of record NIUQ01001598.1, read on the forward strand.
TTTTGTAGGTGCGATTTTTTCCGCGCAATAGGGGTTGAACAGTAGCCTCAGCATGATCTTCAGTATCATATGGGATATCATCCTCATAGAGAGTATCTTCTAAGTTGGACGAATCGGACATTGCGGATAGCGCCAGTTGAGCAAAGGTTACAGAGCAAGAAATACAGCAATTCACGCACAGCTTCACCTTACAAGACTAACTGATCTAACCGCATAAGATGATCCTTAAAACTGGCCAGAACTTACACACCACCAATTTCAAACTGTTGCTTGATTGCATTAAATGCAGTAAATGATTTCAATGCTCACCGTGTACGTTGGCTGCAACGCACATGGTGAACATTAAAATCATTTACTACAATTTATGCTTGGCAAGGAAATGATTACGTTTGGTGAGGTGTAAGTTCCGGTCACCCCTTAAATCCTGTTCCTATATCATGTCAACTGAGGCAATTATGCAATTACAGTAGAAACCGGATATAAGAGAATCGGATATAAGAGAAAACCGGATATAAGAGACTTTTTCTGAACTCCCGTGCTCAGTCATATGCTACAACATATAAGAGAAACCGGATATAAGAGAACCGGATATAAGAGAAAACCGGATATAAGAGAAAAATTTTTGGCTCAAGCTTTGGCTGGGAACCGAATATAAGAGAAAGCACCCCAGAAAATGACAAAAATCTGCCAGATCAAGTGGTAGAGCCGGTGCTATAGTAAGCAAAAGGTCGCAGGTTCGATTCCCACGATGTTCGAGTTCACTCTAGAAGATTCATAAGGACATGGAAATTGAACTCTCGATCATTCGCCACTATTGCACTGACTTTACAATTTGAGCTCGCATGCTCTAGACGCAGTACCTTAAATGGAGTACTCAAGTGTGCTTGCTATTATACGCAAGTTTCGACAGAAATGGGGGTCAAAAAACATAATCGGGGTCAACTGACATGTAGGTTAGTGCACCCACCCATAGCTAAACTTTACATTGACTCTTAGTGTGAGCGGTTTCACCGAACACTCATTCAATCTAGGATAAGTGACTACTTTCGTGATTTAGTATGCTTAAATTGTTCTTAAAATGTGATTTTGTTCGATGAACAGTATGTTCAAACCGTTAGTATACCATTTGACATGGTTCCAGCATAAAATGTTACACGAAATGGTCGAAACCGGATATAAGAGAAAACCGGATATAAGAGAATTTTTTTCACTTCCCGTGCATTCTCTTATGTCCGGTTTCTACTGTATTACGCCTGACGATCGAACATTTTCAATAACGAATAAAGCAAAACTGCTTTCGTGCATTTCTATTTAAATTCATCTTTATATTGCATTGAGGTAATGCGTCATTTTGCGGGCAGCTTCTATCATTCTGGGGGCAAACATGTTTTTTTGCATCAGGGGGCATTTCTAATTTACTTTTGGGGAGCAACTTTAACTCATTTGGGAGCAATATCTATCAATTAGGGGACAGGAAAAAACCCAAATTTGGGGGCAAGAAAAATCGAAATCTGGGGGCAGAATCGATCGATTTAGGGGGTACATTATAATTAAGTCATAAAAAAGTAATGTTACCGAGTTTTCTCTAAATTAGGCCCCGGGGCGCTGACGAAAAAAAACGTGCTTTTGGGTAGTAACGTGAAATTCAAAATTACGCCCCGAGGCTTAATTTCGCGAAATGCCTAGAAACGTAATGACATATAGTACTGCTGTAATATTATTGTCAGAGACTATTTTACTGAAGTAAGGCTACATTGAGCAGCGAAAGTTAGCCATATTCAAGTAAAATTGACGTTAAATGCATTTTTACACGTATATCTACTAATAGATATAAGTAAAATTTCGAGAAAAGATCACACAAACGTTACTATTTTTTATGTCAAACGAATACTTTTAACTTCGAAATTACGCCCCGGGGCTAAATATCGAGAAGGCTTTCAAATTTAGGCCCCCGGGGCTTAAATTTGGGGAAACCTAATTTCGAGAAACTTCGGTATTATTTAGTTTTTGTATCACTTCAACCAAATTAATCCAGCTGAGCTGAAATTGACCAGAAATAATATAAAGATGTTGAGCTTTCGTTTGAAAAAGAGAATTATTGAATTTGATCATGGAGTTGCCTAGATATGGCCAAGCAAACATAAAGCACTTGCTTGGAAGCGAACTGCCTGAGACGCCTGAAGGTATGGTAATGTGTTTGAAAATTTGTAACGGATACTGAGTACTCTTTGCGCGCTTTGCTATATCTTTGCTCATTGCGCACCGATTTATTCGCGGAAAAAAGCAATTAAATTCTATTATTTTTGGCTAGAAATCAGAAAAAAGAGTTAGTCCACGGCGATCATTTTCTACTAAGATATACTTCTCCGAAGTCAGTGAACAAAATATAAGAATTTATGAAACAGCCTAATAAAATGCTGTCGTATTATAAAGGCTCTTTACAACTCTCATAAGTTTCACTAGGAGTAGCGTATGTGTATATTGTTGCCGTATTCAGTAACACCCGCGACTACTCCTTCATCATATGAAGGATTTTTTCTCTTAGACATCAATCGTTGACAAACTGCCATCAATGGAAATTTGTTTTCAAAATGTTCTTGTATAATTATCGTCTCAGGTAATGCTACGGTTGCACCTTCCCCTAACAGCAGTGATTATCTATATTTCTTGGATAAAATACTGTTTACTAATCTGTAGACCGTTATTGTGTTGTACAATGTCAAACGTTAAAGTTCAACGCAGTTCGTTTTTCGATAATTTACAGTTACCCTTATTTCTCTCTACATCAGTAGCTTTCGGTGCATTAATAGGTTTGTACAGTATCAAATATACATATTCAGTTACAGCAAAAATCAATCAGCGATATCACTAAATTTGGGATTCTACTATTGGTGGTAGTGGTGATCAAACCTATCTTCGTATCGATTTAAAGAAGAATGTCGCAATAAACTTTTCAATTGGTTCAGTTCTAGTGCTAGTGAGAATGGCGGTGTTTCCATCAGAGGAATGATCGTAACGCCGAACGTTACGTTCTTGTGACCAACATTCCTTAATTACGCCTTTTACTATAAAATGATTTATGGCTTTTTCAAAGTACTCTACTACTGACAAATCTACGTTATTGTATTTTCTATGTTTGTAATAATGATACGTGGCCTCTTCATTTGTGTGAAATTGCATTGGTGATCTCTTGTGCAACGGTCTTACGTGACGTAGCCAAAGTTCAAATTGCTTCTTTAACTCCTTGATATTTTCGGAGACGACAGCGATTGCTTTTTCATCAAAGAACTTGTCATTCGGTCCTTTAATCCCATCCAAAATTTTAAATGATGCATCTCTATAGGCCTTTTTGAAAACATTTTCATTGAAGGGCTTCGGCGCGGATGCTTTCTTTTTATTATAGTTCTCTGAGATTAAACGTTTTGTCTGATTCACATGAATGCACGCAAACTCGAAGTAACTGGTGTAGTTATTGAATCTATTGCAATTCATCTTGGACGCCAATATTTTCGAAAGGTTAATAAGGTTGCGGTTATAGTTTTTGCCTGTCCCTATCATAACACTTCCCAACCGGTCGATTTCATGTGGTTTGAGGTTTTTAAATAAACACTTTCCAGCGATCTCTATTTCATCAATTGTTTGATAAAGGCGCAATGGAATGCACGTAAATGCCCCACATACTCTGATTTTTATGAGTTCGCGCTGAAATTCGAAATTCAGCCGATAGCCACCGCGTATACGGCGAATATGATTGTATGCCGCTTCCTCATTATACATTTTTTCAATAATTTCCAACATTTCAACGTACGATTTGCCTTCAACTAGAAGACTTTCCCTCTTTTCTTTGACCAGCAATGTAAATTTGTCAAGCTCCTGCTGGTCCATTTGTTCGAGTTCTTGATATGTGTCGTCATGCAAGAATAGTTCTTCATGCATATTCCGCATTTCTATTTCTTCACTCACATTAAATGTTAGGTCTTGCCGAATGAAACGTCGCAGTAATATCATTTCTAGCTAAAAGTGTGAAATGAGTCAAGGAACGGATGGAAATAATGAGATATTTAACGAGAGCTGGAGGAACCTGCTAACCTATACAGCAAAGACATACAGGCTGTTCCAAAGGTAAGGTCTGTTACGGTGCCATATTGAGTAGACTTGGTATAAGAGATTTCGAAGCCTACATTTATTGTGCATACAGGGGAGGGGATAACAGCGGCGGCAAATGGACAGGTAGACGGATGTAATAACTGCCTGGTACAGCATGAATAACGTTTTATATACCAGCAGCATTAAAGGGTAGTTGTGTCTACCTTGGGCGGCCGGCGCATGATTCTCAAAGCAGTCATCAGCCCTTGGAAAAGCTGAGTGGCCGCTTAGTCACACATTAAAGCGAATATATAATAGGTCACTGGGGGTTTATTTAAAAGGAGAGAGCAAGTCACCTCCAACTACCTACCACAATCGATAGTCCTGGGGTGGGTCTTCATTTTGTGGGGGTGCGCGGGAACTGCTACCTCAACGTATACCTGATGCATGTAAAAAAGTAGCGTAACCACTTTCGGAAATTTCACTTTTTTGTTCCGCGAAGCGCAGAATGTGCGCACAGTGGCCGGAATCCGTTGAAAAATGTTCTCTAGTCAGAGATGCATCGACATATATACTGAAGCTCCCAGATACTCTCCTACTATCTTCTCGACGGGACCCAAAATGTTAAATTTATTAATGGGATTTGGCATATCGATATTTTTCGTTTTTTTGCAACTTTACTGAAGTTTATGCATGCTTTTCTTGTTTTGAATGACATTTGTAAGTAAATAGCGCTTAAGATCGGATTTTTCTAAGCATCGAATTTGTGTTCAGAGCCGTGGCACAGATAAAAAAATTTAGAGATTCCGCTGAAACTTGATATGCTAGGGTGTTTTAGGGTGAAACTTGTGAAAATGATCTTAGAATTCTTATAAAAGTTTTCACTGCTATATACGGTGGGAAATTTAAATTTCTAAACTAAAAACGCAGAGTTCATCAAAATCATGTATCAATCAACTGGAAATGATAAGACAAATCTGCATATACGCTTAGATTTGAAAATGGTGAAGAAACTGAAAAGTTATGCAAGTGAGAAATGTCGAATTATCAAAAATTTCTATAATATGAATCTATCGGTAAAAACTTGTTCCGAATCGTGGCCGGGACAATTCTCACTGGGAATTACTGTAGTTACTGTAGTTCCTGCTACCGTGTCAAGACTACAAACGTCACTTTCCTTGAAAATGTCGCGAGGTCTCGACGCGGTGAGGATTATCCCGAGAACCGTTCCGAATTCCTAAGTAAAAGCTACCGTAGGATTAAAGCCCGAGCGCTAGGCTATCCAATGATACCATAAAAGCTGACTAACAATATGTGGAGAAGGGTCGAAAATTGAGCCCGACGGTGGTGCATGCCAAATGTACCAAAAAAATGGGTATGAGAAAGTATGGGAGAACGCAACTGAAATCAATGTTTTTATATACCATTCGACGGGAAATGACGAGAGCGGTCTGAATATGTGCGCAGAATTTCAATTGGTGTTGAAGCTGGTACACGCTATGCCCAACACTATAAACGCTGCACGCATCAACTTTGGGCTTGATATGCGACCTTGCCGGCATGTTGTTTGCCAATTTTTTTGATGCCGTTGGACAGCCCAGCGCCCGGGCTTCAATCCTAGGGTCACTTTTACTTAAGAATAGTGAACAACTTTTTACCGAAAAATTCAAAAAATCAAAAAGTTAGAAATTTCGAATTTTCTATCTTTCATAACTTTTCAGGTTCTGCATCAATTATGATGAAATATACAGGTTATGTACAGGGTGTCCCAAAAAAGCATTGATCCTCCTGACTCGTAGAGGTAACGCCCAACAACGAAACATGGACCAAAGATGTCCCCTGAGGGGAGCTTGAAGTGGGTGGCGTTTCAGCCCGAAAGTCGGTGCGGGACCCGAGCGGCAATTCAAAACATGTCCCAAATTGCCTTACACTTGGGGGCCTGTTTGACACCCTATAACTTTTTGTTCAGGAAGTTTCTCGCCACGTTCTTGTGTTCTTTCAATAGGGGAGTTCTAGCAAAATGTTTTATAAAAAGAAATTTGAAAGTTCATCAAGAACTGAAAAAAGGCATGGATTTAATGATCAGAATGAAGAATTGCATGGTGAGATACTCATCGAAAAAAGCATCATGGAACCCATCAGAACTCTTAAAAACTGGGAAAGTGGATACTTTTCTGAAAGTTCGACTTCAGGGCTACAACCTGCAATGAAAATTAGCCTGATTCGAGACTATAAAGTTTTTGACCTTGAGACCAACCAGAGTGCAAATATTGTGAAAATTTGAATTTCATGAATAAAAATGATTTATTTCAACGCCCGATGAGCGTAAACAACAACAAACACCAAAGGAAACCTTTTCTAAATGATTTCCATTGGATTTTTAAAATCCTAAAATTAATGACGTCATGAATGTCACGTGATAACATCCAGGTTTGATTCCTAACTCGTTTTAAACTTGATTTTAATTTTTGCTTTCCTCGTTTACATTGAGTGCGATCATCGAACATTGAAAGAAATCATTTTTATTGATGAAATTCAATTTACAAAAAATTTCGCACAGTGGGTGGTCTCAACATCAAAATTTTATAGTCTCGAAGCAGGCTAATTTCTATTGCAGGTTTTAGCCCTGAAGTTGAACTTTCAGAAAACTATTTGCCTGGCAAAATTGGACACTTTGATGGGTTCCATGATGCTTTTTTCGAAAAGCAGTCCATCATACCATTGGTTATCATAAAGCTCGAGTCACCTGTCGGACTTAGAAAATTTTTCGCGTGAAAGTCGCGCAACGCTCCCACGGGTGTCTCGCGATTTGGGCAGGGTTGCCAGGTGGAAAATCGCTTTTTAAGTAAAAAGTTTGTGAAATTTAAGAATTTTTTAAGACAAGCGCCTCCAATTTAAGACAAATTTTAAGACAAAATATCACATCTAGAGCTGTAACGGGGTCGGGGTAACCCCGGACCCCGCGGGGTTACCCCGACCCCGACCCCGACCCCGTCCCCGACTTTTGAAATCAACCCCGACCCCGACAAACCCCGACCCCGACTCTCCAACCCCGACCCCGTCCCCGACCCCGACTTTTGAAATCAACCCCGACCCCGACCCCGTCCCCGACCCCGACTTTTGACAATTTATCCCAACCCCGATCAACCCCGACCATGAATATAAAATCCACCTCTCATCCCGACTATAAAATGTGTTACAAGTAATAGCGAAGGAAGCTGTCTATGGGAAAGTCAACAATCTGTCACTCATACATCTGATAATAACTCATAATGTTCTCATATATTGTCTTATCTCACTCGCTATAGCGGGCTCTATTTCCTGCAACGAACTAAATGCCTCCTCAAAAATCCGTTCTGTGGGACTGTTTTATAAGGCAA